>JANHFP010005142.1:51907-62666 GCA_032468135.1 Calamaria suluensis
AACCAATGCAGCTCGCGCAGGAGCGGGGTCACTCGAGCAAATCGAGGTGACCCCATAACTACCCGCGCAGCCGCATTCTGTACCAGCTGGAGCCTCTGGATGCTCCCCGCAGGGAGCCCCATATAGAGCGCATTACAGTAGTCCAAGCGGGAGGTGACCAGCACTTGAGTGACCGTCCTCAAGGCGCCTCTATTCAGAAAGGGCCGCAACTGTTAGATGCAATGGCGATACCTAGGATGCCAATAAGCACAGCCTCAAAAAATGTGAACTTTCGTCACATTATCCTACACATTTGCTCACCATCTGAAGCTCTGTTTCTACGACCTACCCACTTTATATTTCAGTTTGGCAAATACTCATATGAAAAATAGTTATAAGGCAACCCAAAAATTTCTATTAGTTTTATCAAAATTATTATTTTTGATTAAAATAATCAAAAATATTTTTCCAGAATATTTAAATTGGTTGGATAACATGGCCTATGCTTTTCAGAAAAGAGCTGCTTTAGGTCACAATTTGAGATGCACATTTCCAATGGAATCAGATATTCTGTCCTAAACAGACTTCCCGGAAAGTTTCAAATTTCTGGGACACAGAAAAGCATTCTTTTTGTCCTCAGAATACCTTCCTATGCTGCTGCTAAAGATTTGCAGTATTGCTGGAATACAACCAGCCTGCTACTTAGCTAAGAAAAAGTTAGGACACTTACTGACATTCAAGACTGCCTTTTCAAATGCTAAGTGAAGATACAGTGTTGCAAATTTGTGCTCAGAAAAATAAGTTTGAATCCTTAGAATGTCAAGTGAGATTCCTCCTTATATCAAATAAGATGATGCAATATTTTTCATATTGTTATGAATAGGAAATACTATGGAAATATAAGAAATACTACTGAGGGAGGCAAGCAAAGATCCCAGAAATATCAGCTTGGATTCTTTTTATTGTCCTGTAAAAAGTTGGGAGCTGTCTGTTAGTTGCTTTTAACTGTATTTTTGTTTACAATTTATATTATTTGTAAACTTTTTGGGAGTACTTTTAGCCTTCAAGGGATGATATAAATAATAAGATACATAAGGGAAATCAGTGTCACTTTTTGTCTGTATGATTTGAACTGTATGATTACTTTGATACTATCTCAAGAAAAAAGAGCTGTTTTGAGCATAGCTCCAGTATTAAGGCAGGACTGAGGTAGCTATAGCCAGCCAAGTATTATTGAATCACAATTCCTGGTAGCAGGACATTTGGCCACAATAATCAGAACTTCCAGAAGTTCTAGTTCAGTCACCAGATGTTCCCTTCTGTAATATTATTACAAACAGGATTCCTTCCAACAGCATCTTAAAATCCATCTGGAATCTCAAACAGGATTTTAAACTAGCTAAAATGACCAGCTTTACCCTGGTTGGAAGCTTTATTCCAGTTTCCTTCCTGATAGATTTTCTGTACTGTTATACAGCTTAAAAGAGTTCTCCCTCAATTTTATAATTCTGGGTTTTATAATACGGTATTATACTGTTTCAAAATTTAAATTATCCAATTTAGACACCCCTTATCTCACTTGCAGAGTCTGCTATTTGACCTTTTTGATTTTTCATCTGAACTTTTAACTATGTATCATGAATGGGTTGTCAATGTTTCTTGGGTAATCTATGGTTTTTGAAGCCTCATTCTTCAGTATCATTCAAGGCTAACTTGTCACGTATGAGGACTGCACACATGAAAATGTGTACAAATTAGCATATTTAATAACATACTCTGACGCAGCAGATCATACCAAAATGTCTTCAGCAAGTTTTTTACAAACTAGTTTTAAACACTAAAGGAATAATATCTCTTTAAAATGTTTTTGGTAATAAGATTATAATTGTATTAATGAAGCTAAGTTTTTTAATGTTTGCTCTTTGATCAATTAAAAATTAAATCAATTTAAAAGACGTTTTAAGATTTTTGGTGGATCTAAAAACCAGAGCAAAGTTTGCAAAAGTAGTTTCATTCACTGAACAATCTGTCTTTTGAAGTACACTAAATGTAGTAGTCTGATAAGATTATTATGGTTCATTATTTATGTCAATTTATTAACAAGTGTGACATTGACAGAAAACACCACAGGTTCCAAATAAGTTAACAATTTTCTTCAATTTTATATAAAAAGTACAGTTAAATTAAAAGTCCTGACAATTTGCCAACCACAAGCATTTCCCACACTATTGAATTACCTAAGCAGTTTGATTTTAAAGAAAACCATAAGATTGCTGCTGTGATTACAATTCACTATTGAAAACTGGTAATAATAAAATAATAAGATGAACATGCAATGTGGAAATTGTACCAGAACCAGTAAACCTAGCACAACATCAAGGTATGGCAATACGACAAACAATCCAACTCAATTTCTTCCACAAAATACATATTGTGAAAAATAAGGTCTTTCATACGCTTGCTAAACCTGTTACAAGTTAAAATGTATTCTCCTGAATTAGACTGAACAGAACATTAATTCACATGTAACTGAGAAGGCAAATAAAATGTAATTTACAAACACTGCTTGTAAATATTTAGCTTATAATTGAAAAATATAAAGATACTGCTGTATTGGAGCAAACTGAAATAACATCACAGAAATTTGGCATTCTACTATCTTTTTAGGCCTTGTCCATTTTTATTTCAATTTTCAATATCTACATTTGATCCACATAAATTTCTATAAATGTAGTTAGTATATTTAACAATAGAGTAAATGTATTCTTGAAAGGCAAATTCTTCAGAAAATTTCCACAATCACAATATTTCCACAATCACAATAGCTGGACTCTGTGATCCAAACTATCAGCTTGATGACAAACAGAATTGTAACTATGTGGGAACAACAGTGAAAATTCCCTAGGAGACAACTTAATGAAACATCTGGAAAGTGACTGATTCAGTTTGTGTCAGTGATACAAAATACATATGCCTTTGGAGTTTATGTGCAAAAAAATAAATAAAAATAGGGTGGCAAAAATGTTCTCTTTTACAAGTGCCAAATGATTTGTCTTGCAAATATAAAAGCTTCATAGATACAGCCCGAGATCAAGATTTTGCGGGAAAGTTATATCTGGGGAAATTAATTTGGGAGCTAAGAGACCATTTAGTTAAAGGCAGTTAAAAGGACCATAAATCAAGCACTTAAGCATTAGCCTGGACAAATGAACTGCAAATGAAAATGTCATGTTTCAAGATGCAGGTCAATCCAGCTCATGACTGTAGAAGAGTTGGGTGTACAAAATAGGATATGCATGGAAATAAACACGTAATTGGACTTCTAGTATTACTCTATATACCCTCTTTTATACATATGGCTCACAGAAAGCAGGTATGGGCCAGGGGTGGGATTAATTTTTTTTTACTACCGGTTCTGTGGGTATGACTTGGTGGGCATGGCATGGCATGGCAAGGATACTATAAAATCTCCATTCCTTCCCCAATCTAGGGAAAGGTTATTGCAAAATCACAATTTCCTCCTGATCAGCTGGGACATGGGAGGCAGAGAATAGACCTCTGACTGGTGTGGCCAGTCAGAGGTGGTATTTACCGGTTCTCCAAACTACTCAAAATTTCCGCTACCGGTTCTCCAGAACTGATCAGAACTTGCTGAATACCAGCTCAGCTATGGGCCAGTCACTCTTCCTCTTTCAGCCCAATCTACTTAGCAGAGTTGTTATTGTTGGGGAAAAGAGGAAGACACAGGAGTATTCTGTATATGTTCACCACCTTGAGTTACTTATATAAGTAATAAAAGTGGGATAAAAACCTAATAAAATAAAATCAGGAATGTGCTGGTCACTACTTAACTAAGCAATCCTTAACCTGTTTGATTCAATTAATCCTCTTCCCTGTTCCAAGTAATATCACTAACTCCGTCAAAAAAGAAATCCATACTGTTGTTTTACAGACATCTTGGCAGCTTCAGTCCCAAACTGGACCCTTGACTCACAAACATGCAATTGCAAATTGCTTCATTACTCTCAACTACTCCCTTTGGGGAAAATGATCCCCCGTCCACAGCTATTTAAGATACCACTGGTGTAACTGAAATTCTCTAATAGATAAAAGGTTTCTTGCTCACATTGCTACTATAATTTAAGCAAGCAAATAACAAGTATTTTAAAAATTAGATTATCTTTTAAAAGCTGTGACAATATGTACAGTCTAGTCAGCTGAGTAAAAATCTATATTTCCTTCCTGAAATGGAGAGGGTTGTAGAATCATCCCCTTTTTTATCTTTTTAGAAAGTAGTAGTGGAAATTTGAAGGAAACAGCACACTTCTGCTCTTAACATAAGGCAATATCCCTTTCAACTAATTTGAAAATGTTGGCTTTTGCTCCACTAAGAAGTAAAAGAACACTTACTTCACTGGAATATGGAGGATTTTTTTGCTTAAATATCTTCATTCATTCTTTAGAATTTCTCAAGCATAACTTACATAAAATATTATACAATGGAAAATATGAATTGCATAAAAAAGCAGCTTGTGAAACTTTGGGCCTCTTGTTGATTAAACATATTTTTTCACTATCTATCTATAAAATAGTGCATTCTCTTTTTGATCAATTATCCAGCATCAGCATCTTAAGCCTATTATTATTGTCACAGGAACTGAACAAATATCCAGTTTGAAAATCATTATGCACAGCTAAGATACTAGAAATGTTGGAAATTGCACACGCATTTCACCTTATACACGTGCTGAACCATATCACACAAGGCTCAAAACCAGAAAAATAAATCTATCTAACCCCCAAATTTTTAACGTATCATGAAGAAAGAACCCACAGGCACTTTTAATAAATAGGGTGCACAGACGTTATAGGTCACTGTTGCATGATGGAATAATTCAGTACCAATTAATAGCATGAAGCAGAGTTTGTTCAGTCTTTTACTGACCAAAATATAAAATGGGACCCAGGTAAAAACTCACTGAAGGGGGGAGGAGAGGGGAGATCACACAACAGAAAATTAAAATTTGGAACAATAGTTTTAAATAATTACTGCAAAGCCCATTATAAAATATTTTCATTAAACCTTTAAAAGATTTAATAGTTTATGTTCCCTAGTTTTTTTTAAAAAATCTACGTAATACCTTTATTTTGGTGGTCCATCAATATCCAAATGTGCAAAAATTTACAATTTACCTTTAGGAGTGCATCAAAAATAGGCTTAATATTCAAAATAGCTGTATTATGGTAATGTAAATTTCACAGCACCAGTTTTCTGTAATTCTAAAGGATTCGGATTCTATGGAAGGGCAGTGATTTACAAAGCATTTATCAGGAGTTCCAATTAAGTCAGCACATTTAGATTACCGTAAATAATCTGTGGGCCTTTCTTATAAGCTTTCTTTTCTCATAGAGATTCTCACTTATTGTACTTAACAAATATTATATTTGTTATGAGCAGTTTTTGTGCCTTGAATACATAGATTGCTCAAATCTAAGCATTCATTGTAAGGAAAACATACCTCATTTCAGATACTGCAGCATGGTGTTTTTCTTAATATTCTTAACATGAAATATTCTTAACATGAAAAATCTCTTTGCATAGGAAAAGTGCATTACATTGCCTCTACTGTTACACTCTGCAGTCCTGACAATCAAAGAACACTGTATACATAGATGCCCAAAAAAACTGCCAGTATTTTTTGAAAATAAGCCGATTTGGTTGACAATAGCCTGAATTACAAGATCATTAAGCTGTAGATTGGCTTTCAAAAATAGCATTAAGGAGGGTTTTTTTCCAGTTTTGCCAAACTGATGATGAAGAGCAGCTGGTACCTTGCTTAAATAACATTTAGATCAAGTATCATATTTCGGCCCCTTGCTATCAAAAAGATTTGTCATCAGGGTAAAGAAAAAGTAAAAGTCCGCTCTGATACACAGTGCAAGGCAACATATAACTATTAAAACTTACAAAATTTTGAATGTATGCATACACAAAGGTCAACATAAGCAACATTCTATGTTTTGTTCTTTCTATCTTTGGCTAAAAGTCTGAGAAAGGAAATTCAAGGACCAAAACAATTCTTAATTTTCCAGACTCTTCCCCATCATTACACATCACTAACTGGAAGGCTTGCATCATCGAGATCCACTGGATCAGAATCCTGTTCCTGAGTGCCATTTTTATTTTGAGGTTCCAATAGGGCCTGCAGAGTCACTTTGGAAGTTGAGTTTCTTGAAGGGACAGCCTGGATCTTGAAGCTCCCTGGTTTGGCCGTGGTAAAAGATTCATGAAATCTTCGCTTCTCCAAGACAGGGGGTTTGCTGTTAAGGGTTTGGACCAAAGTGGGGCGGTGAGTGGTTGTGGAATGTGAGGTGGCTGCTGCTGTTTTTGCAGGACAGCTGGATTCTGAACAGCTGGAATGCTCCTGTAAAGGAGAAGCAATTATCTAATTAAGTTGGCCATTTACTTCATGTTAATTACTCAATTCAAAACTATGTCACTGAAATAATGAAAAGGGAAATACAAAGCAAGGCATAAGAGCACAAAGCAGAAGCTTCTCCGATGCAGCACAATGTTAAGACTATGAGCATACAGCATTGTGAAACAGCAAGCTGAAACAGCCAAGATAAATCCCTAAATCTAGCATGGTATCTTTTAATTCTGACAGTGCAATTGCACCGAGTTATGCCCAATGCTATCAATCTTCCAGCAGAACATATTTCCCTCTTACTTGCCATATGCCCATTGTGAGCATATCACAGGCAGCATTTTGAAGAATATATCGATTTTTAGAATTTGCAAATAGGATTAAATACTTCTTGAAATCTAATCCTAAAAGAAGTTTAAAAAACTAACCCCATAAATTCATGCAAATGTATTCACTTGTAAAAAAGAAGTATAATTAAATTCTTAAAATTTTATGTGAATTAAACTTCCACTGTTAAGGCACTTTATCTTTTTGTTCACTGTTATTCCTTATTCCACTATTATAACTATTCCTTAGTTATTCGTTCTATGAAACCATAGTAATATCTGACCAATATTTCCAGAAAGTAATATAATCTGTTATGTAGTTTGATTTTCCTATACTGTACTCTATACTGTACTCTATAATAGTAGCTGTTGCTTTGGTAGTGGACTATTTACCATATTCATATTAACAATGATCATACCATTATTTACTTCTGCATTTTAACACTATGCTTAATGAAAACTGCAGAAGATAATTTCTACAATAAGAAAGAAATGTCAAAGAATATTGTCTAGACTTTGATAGGCTGCAAATATTGCCAATTAATTAGAAAAATGAGAAAAAATTCAGAAAAAAATTCTGAAGAGTATTGAATAATATTCATCAACTAAAATCAAAGAGCAAGATATGCTGAAAATTGGCAACTATCACTCATCCTGTATTGGAGCAGTTGGTAATTTCATCTAAAATTACATCAGAATATGAATCTTCTTAATGAAAAGTCATAAGACCATAGCAGTCTATCTGTCTATTCCAGAAATTTCCTGCCAAATTTTGGAATTAGTGTTCCAATGTTCTATATCTATTTATCAACCAACCTAAAGTGGAAGCTTCTGATTTTTGTTTGGAACAATCTGAAAATTCTAACATTTGCATTAGATCAACAAGCAAAGACTGGTTTAGGATAACATTCCAGAAAGTGCTTCTACTTTAAACTATATTGTGCTTCATTACATGTCAATACTTCTGTGAACAAAGTAACTTTTATTTTGAATGGTAGGATTGATAGAAAATTTTCCATTTCTATTACAGAAATCATTAGCTGGAGAATATGACTGCTTAGCTAGATTCAGAATTAGCTTGGTCAACAAGCTTTTATAATGAAGAGCAGATTATCCAGATAGTAGATTAAACCGTGAACAGGTGTAGAAACATTTATAGGAATCCTCTAAGTTAAAGAAGATAAAGAAGAAATTTCGTACGTCATTTTAAAAGTGATCAGAAATAAATATGTTTAATACAAAACAATTGTGTAAAATAATTTCCAAATACAAACTTCTTTTCTAAAGTGAATACTATATAATTTTTTCTATAGCATTTTAAAATTGAACCCAAGCAAGATTTGTGCTGCAGCAGCATTTCAAATATTTTAATTGGTAGTTTTGTGATGAGATACAAATTTTACGATTAGAATTTAAAAAACTTATATTCATTATTTTGATTGACCATACCATGTTTCCCCAAAAATAAGACCCTGTCTTATATTGTTTGAAACCTGAAATAATCGGCTGTCCTTATTTTTAGGGAGGTCTTATTATTTGGAGATGCGTGGAAGAAACCAGAGGAAATGGTGTGGAATGGCTGCACATGGGTTTAAATATTTTCAGGGAGGGCTTATTTTTTGGACAGGCTTATTTTAGTACTTGTGCTCAAAAGACCAACTGGACTTATTATCAGGGGATGTCTTACTTTAGGGAAAACAGGGTAGGTTAATCAAACTAACACAAACTATAACAATCCCTTCATCTTGACTAATGATCCCATGCATATATAATGTAAAAACCATGCAAGTTGGTCAATTATGTTTTTTCTTAGTGTGCTTACTTATGTGCACACATTTAACTATTAGGTTCTGAATGGCTTTTACTTAAGCTGTGTTTTAAAATGATTAAATTAAAATATGAACTCTCATGCAAATTAGGCCAAAATAGTTTTTGTCTCCTTGTAGTTGCTACTAGAACTTTTCTTCTCAATGGAAGGAACAGAGATTTCAGCAAGTGAATGTTTGCCATTCTGAAAAACAGATTTTATTTGGAAAGACCAAATTTATTAGCCAATGGAGAATGTTTTAGAAGTTAGTAATTTCATGGTGATAATGATCAACAGAAGAAACCACAAGATTAAGTTCATCATTTTATATAATGTTAATAAATATTTTTGATTTCAGCCCTATGATGAAATGGCAGGTTTACATGAGAGCCCACATACGTGCTGCATTCACCAGTTCTTGATGTATACCTCTGTATACAAGGATTCGACAGCCTTCTGGCCTGCCGCATCTGGAACACAGTGCAAAGCTAAGATTAGAGTAACCTAAACTTGAGAAGAGGAAGGGAGGAAGAGAGGAAAGGATAGGGAAAGAAAAGAACTGCTGATAGCCACTAGTAGAGTTATCCCACCACAAAAATTGAAAACAAACCAAAGACACAAAGGAATACCCATTCCCAATAACCCTTCCATCAACCAGAATGCATTCATTCCTAGAGAAAGTTTCTAAAGGATAGTGGCAATTAATTAGACTGTTTTAATCATTTTTTGCAAAAAACATGAAATTTGGTGTAAGAAACACAATTGCTTTAATATCACCATGCTGTATAGAAAAAACCTAGTGTATTGACAGAAATAAAAAAAAATTGCTACAAATGAATGACTAAGAATAGCTTGAAAAAAGAATCACCATAGCACTACATTATAACAATTATATACTCAGTAGTACAAAAATATATTAGATTGAAAAAATATGCCATCTATGGAATAACTACATAATTACTGAACTTATAACAAACAGTTTGGCATTGTTAGCCATTGTAATGCCAGCTGCTCAAAAAAGAAACCTAGAATCTTTTTGAATTACAAACTCTGTGCTAAGAGGACTGAAAACTGAAAATTTAAAAGAATTCTATTCCATGGTGCTTTAAATCAGTTTACGGATGTCTCAAGCACAAAATACAGAAAATTATCATATGAATTCATTAATTTCATTTTGGTAAAATTAAGATAGGAGAGTTTTTAACATCTAAATATTAAGGTAACACAGAAAGACAGAAATAGGATTTTTTTAAAAAAAAGATTAGCATTGAATCAAAAATATAAGTCTATGCAAATTGTAATGAATGCAAATGTGTTACCCCAAATCTAAGAAAAGGTTGACTAGTAAAGCAGTATGTTCTGTACTGATTATTGCTGAAGTGTCATAAGTTAAGCTGTTTAAAAACATACGGAAGCTGCTGATCTTCCAGGTCCCCGTTGGGCTACTATTGCACCAGAAACTGCTTTAATCCAACTATGCATGTCTTCTGGACTATCAGCCTAAAATAAGAATATAAAACTTTTGTGGAATTTCAGTTTTAGATTTAACAGTATTTTACTTATACAATATAAGAATGTGTCAAACATTTCCTCATGAACAGATTTAAAACATTTAATCTAGACTGAAAGAAACAAACTCTTTCATGAAAAACATGAGGATTTGCTACAATAGTGTATTTAAAGCACAGTTCATGACATCGCAGTCACTATTTTGGAAATAGTTATATAAAGTCATTTTCTACTTCCTGTAAAGAAAAATCCTGGCAGGTGACCATAGCTATTTTCAGATATTTTTCAATGAATAGGGATATGAAAAGTTCATTGATAATTATTACAACTTCCTTGTTACCAACCTAACTACTGAAGAGCATTCATACCTCAATATGCACTGAAATTATGTGAATAATTTATAATGTTCTAAAAAAGGAACAAATAAAAAAAGAAATTGAAAATCTCATTGGGAAAAAGAAAATATTTTATAAAACTCAAGTAATTATAATGAAAGGATAACACTGCCACACATTAAAAAATCTTAGAAATCTTGGAAACAAACCAACAGACCATTTGTAATGACATGGCATCACCATAGCATACAGACCAACTAAAACTCTCCAAAAGATCTTAAGTAAACCAAGAGACCCAGTAGATAAATAGATAGATAGATAGATAGATAGATAGATAGATAGATAGATAGATAGATAGATAGATAGATAGATAGA
>JANHFP010005143.1:3733-14125 GCA_032468135.1 Calamaria suluensis
ACTCTAATGGAGTCTTTCTCCCCCCCCCAAGCTTCTTTTGGTAACTGACCTCACCAGAATCCTTTTTTTCCATCTGAATGTAAAGCAAGTATCCTTGAGATATTTTTCCTCTGTTGATCAACATGATTCTTTTAAAAAAAGAAAAGAAAAGAAAAAAGAAAAGAAAAAAATATCAATTCCTTGGATTTTGTCTCGTTTTGGCTTTGATTGTTGTTTGTTTGTTTTTAAATCAAAACAAAAAACAAAAAAACAGAAACCAAACAAAAATGTAAAGCCTGGAACAGTTAAAGCATGAGTAGTGGATGCCACTTGAATGCTTAAAGCCGCGGAGATGAATGAAAGAAGGTTTTTGTGCTCTTGTAAATCGTACTCTGGGAATATATATATATATATAATATAATACTATCTGGAGAAAATATGAGCTGAAGTTAAAAAAAAAAAAGGCAAGCAAGACTTACTCATTCCATTCAAGGATTTTATAACGGCATATTTTTTCAGTATTAAAGTGAAAATGTTTTCAAGGTTTGGGTCATTCGTTTTAATGCACCCCCTCCCCCTGATGTCGCTTTTTCTTTTTGACTGCCCAAAAAAACTGGGGTTGTTTAATTGGAATGCATTGCTGAGAGCAGTGGTGGAAGTCCCTTAATGTTCATGCCTTGTGATCTTAAAACCCGGCGTAGGTTTCAGAAGCCAGTTCCTACCTCCTTTCCTTGTGCTGGCCGGCCCTGAATGCAGCACTGAAATCCTTTTTGATTAATGCTTGGAAAAATGCCTTTGGTGCCAAGAGCTTGCCAGTGGTTGCACACTGCAGATAAAACTGGAGAACTGGGTGGGAATTTGATTGCATCGACTGGGTCTCGGATCCCTCTGATTAATGCGAGGATCCGAGTTTCGCTGGGCAGTGATTCTTTCAAGCGTGGTGACTGACAGTTGGGAATACTGATGGCGATTGGGGCTTCAGTATCTCTGAAAGAGAGAAAGAGAGACAGAGGCAGAAACAGGAGGAAATAAAACCTCCCCCTGGGAACAAAAACAAACAAACTAATTACTAATGAAATTTCCTAACCTCTCTCTTTCTCTCCCCTCTCTCTCTGAAATTCCGCCACCTTTTGGGCTTGAAATAAATCCCTCTTTCCTCCTGCCTTCATACTTCAGTGCCATCTCCTTTGATTTTTCCTTGCACAGTAGGCTGGCTCTTAACTAGAGAATCCATGCAGAGGCCGAGAGCACCCCGCAAATCAATGGCAGCTTCCGAAGTCGAAATCCCAATGGAGAAATGAAGGATTTCAGTCACGTTGCTTCTGGCTTTCTGCAGGCAGAGAAATCCTTTTTTAAAGAGGGAGGGAGAGAGAGAGAGAGACTAGAATGAGCGAACTAAGCTCAACTTCAGGGGACAGATTGGGGTGGCCTGTGGGAGGGGGGGGAGAGGAGGAGCCCAGGTGACTAAACCAAACAAATGCAATATACGAGGATGAAGGGTCCCCTTTTCTACCCCCAGGTGTTTTAAGAGGAGAAAGAGAAGGAGGAGAGGAAGGGATGACCAAATAAGGTACCCAAAACCAGTTGGTTAACATTGAATAAAGGGAGGGGAGGAAAGGAAGCTGTAACATAAAAGGACCTTTGTAGAGATAGCAATGCTATGTGAGTCAAGCATGGGGATATTTCCTAAATCTTGTCTCTCTGACTGTTTCATTCTCTTGGTAGGAAGTGGTGGTGGTGGTGGTGGTGATGATGATACAGTTCCCTGCTTCTCTGAACAAGCTTTGGCTATTTAGAAACACCCTTCACCATTTTTTTTCTTTACCCTCCCTAACCTTGTTTCAGTTCCCCTTCCTCCCAACCAGAACGTTATGAGAATAAATTATGGGAATGAAGTAAAGAAGGGGGAGAAAATAGTTTTTTTTTAGCCCGAATTGTTTTCAATTTTTTAAAAAAAATTGTGCTTGATTGATTTGTTTCAGAACCATCTAAGTACAAGCACAAGCAGCTTATAAATGTACGGTTGGTTAAATCTGCAAAGAACTGTCAGAAAGAATCAAAATTACAAGAATTGTTGTTTGTTCATGCTACTTTATGAATACACATCATTTCTGAAATTTAACAAAATGTCAGTTGCTTTTCAGATTAAAATATTGCTTGATATTTCTTTCTTTTTTAAAAAAAAAATCAAATGAATTTAATTTTATTTGCATATTTTCTTTTTTTTTCTTTTAGTGAAAAAAATATAGGCAGTGATTTGTTGTTGCCATAGCATAGTATGTTTTACGTAAAAAAAAAGTAAATGAAATCACATTTATGAAGTGGGAAGTACAGTTCTCAGAATTTATTCATCCTCAAATTGTACTTTGAAGTTCTTTTGCTTTTTAGAATGGAACTTAGCTTTAACTGAGGCAGAATTAATGGATCAGTAGCATGCAAAACAATATAAATATTTTAGATTTCTATCCTGTAAGGATCTTTGCATATCTGCTCGGTATATTCATGGATTTTTATACGTCATAAAAAAGAAATAGATGCTTACAAAGGATAATAGCAGTGAATGACTAATGTGGAGAGATATTTCAATTTATCTCAGTCATATCTATTATTAAACTGCATAAATGCTTTATTCATCCTGACAAAGTATAACTGCTTCCATAATATTTCTGCAACTGGAAGCATAAATGCTTCCACTATTGTGGTTTTATGTATCTAGCTATCAATACCCTTGCATCCTTTTCTGTGTTTCAAATATTACGGTACACTAAGAGCTATAAAAGGGGGAGTTGATGAAAGATGCTGCATCCATTTGAATCAGCCTTCCATCCATCAAATGTAAAAGGGATTTCAATAATAATAATAATACCAGGTATGGTAGTTAGAGAAAAAGGAAGATGGTTTATTGGTGTATGTTATGGCTTGAGACAGATCATTTTTAGGAGGCCAGGATAAGCCATAATATGCTTTCTTGCTATAAGGACTATAAGCTTGAATATATACGAGCATCTTACATGGTTATTTATTAGAAACTTGAATGGATTTTATATTGTATCAGGCGCTGGATAGAATAGGATAAGAATTAGGTGCTGCCTTTTGCGAACACCATATGCTATTAATTTTAAGGCAAGTTCACATCTCTTCGGAAAGTAGTTCTTGGTTGTCATGTCTCTGCCTCAGAGGGCAAGGAGGAACAGCAGGCAGAGAGCAGTGAGGGGGAGGTTGGAGTTGAGGAAGGGCAGGCCCAGGCAGACTCCAGTGAGAGAGGGGTGGAGTCAGAGAAGGACAGCTCAGAGGATGAACTGGAACAGCGCCCCCACCTGACCCAAGCCATAGATGCAGAGATAAACAGGCTCTGGAGAAAAGTCTACTCAGGAGCAAGTAAGGGAAGGAACTCAGCTGAGTGGAACCCTTTAAAAGCCAGCCAGTTGAGATCAGCAGTTGCTGGGATCAAAGAGTTGAATTACGAGTCCAGCATCTCTGTGCTCTTGTATCGTTAGGTAAGAAGTTACTCAGCCAAGTTTTGCTTTTGATATCTCAGTAATTATCTTTGGACTGCAGCCAGAGTTTGTCTTGGCAATTACTTTGTTTTTGAAACTAAACCCACTTCAGTCAAGAGAAGGCATTTGAGTTTTTTTTGGCAATAAAGACTGTTTTTAAGTTCCAGGTTTTTGTTTGTAAATTGCTTCAAGTTGGGTCATCACATTGGTTGTGGGTTGAAACAATATGATGGGAAGTAGTGAAGATGTGACCGAAAGCGGAGACAGAGATAAAATATGGAATATAGAGCAGCAGGCGTAATATCAATGTTTTATACAGTCCTTGTATACTGTCCTTGACTTTCAAGAGTTCGTTTAGTGACAACTCAAAGCTACAGGTGGCATGCCTGTTTTTCACATGTATGATTGTTCCAGTATCCCCCATGATCAAAATCTAGACACTTGGCAACTGACTTGTACTTCTGATGGTTGCAGTGCCCCGGGGTCATGTGATCACCTTTTGTCCCCTTCTGACAAGCAAGGTCAACAGGGGAATGAAAATTCACTTAACAACTGTGTTACTAACTTAACAACTGCGCTGATTCACATCACCGCTTAACTGTGACAAGGAAGGTCACAAAAAAGGACGAAATTCACTTAACAACTGTCTCATTTAGCAACAAGTGTTTTGGGCTCAATTGTTTTATTTATTTTATTAATTTTCTCAGCAAGTACAAGGAAACAAGTAACAGTATAAACACAGACATTGGCACAAAATTTGGCACAATTAAAGATATAAATAGGCAAAACATAGCCATTAACATGTGGAATGATTACAAATAGATGGGGACAGTAGGACAGGGACGGTAGGCACGCAGGTGCGCTGATGCACGCCCCATTAAGGACCTCTTAAAAAGCATGAAAGGTCCATAGTTGACAGTTTAAGGGAAAAGGTATGGGGATTAGCAAGACTAACAATAGGATCAGGTAGGATGTTCCAGACATTTATAAATCTATTGCAGAAGTCGTATTTCCTACAGTATAAATTAGAGGGATTTACATTGAATTTGAATCTATTGATAGCCCTTGTAGTGTTGTGGTTGAAATTGAAATACTCATTTATAGGTAGGGCATTTTGGTAAATAATCTTATGAACTAAGCATAGATCAGAACATAGATGGCGTAGTTTGAAGCTGTCCAGACCTAACATTTCGAGCCTGGTGGTACAAGGAATTTTATTTCAAGCAGAGGATTTGAATACTTGTCATTGTTATTGTTATCAATATTGTTATCCTAAATCTAGAACTACCTGTATTCTGTTCAATATGCAGGTAAATGTTTATTAGAATATTCTTTGTATGTACGAGAGACAGAGAAAGTTAATCAGCTTTGATCTAAAGCTTCTTTTCATCTCCTTTTAATAACTCCATTAAGCCTTGTGGGGTGGAGCCTGGGCAACTGAATGGAGCTAGCAGAGTGTTTTTAATGGGCGGATGCCCTTCCTGTCGCCAATTCTGTGTGCCCAGAGACAGAAATGTCTGCCTCTACCTAGGATCGAACTCACAGCCTCCTGATCATGAGGCCTACAGGCTTCACCTCCAGGCCACCACACCATTCCAATCTAAAACGTCCTTTGAAGTCCCCAAAAGAGCACCTCATCTCTTTCAGAGTGGGTCCAAATTGCCAATGTTCAACCACCTCTGCAAAGATATCTCAGCGCTCCTGACTAAACTGAATCAGTTCTGTTGCTGTACTTTTTGCTAGTACCTCCCCCCCCCTTCCCCCCCAAAAATCCTATGCTTTGTTGGGTTGGAAAAAAAAAACACCTTATGGTTTTCAATAACAGTAATCCCACTTTGCATCAAGGTTTCATTCATGTCAGGAAATGAGTTAAGGATGATGTACCATTGCATGTTGGAAGATCAGGGTTGTCCCAGCATCTAAATCAAGGGTCCCCAACCCCTGGTCCATGGACCAGCACCAGCCCCCAGCATGCCAGAAACTGGGCCATGCAAACATGTGAAGCCCCTTCCTTGGGCAGCACATGAAACCACACTTCTTGAAGTCTGTGAGAAGAAAGAAACACCACCACTCTTAATGGAACCAGTCATTGGTGCCTGGTCAAATCCATTTTTTTTTACTACCGGTTCTGTGGCCGTGGCATGGTGTGATGTGGTTTGGTGGGTGTGGCTTGGTGGGTATGGCAGGGGAAGGATACTGCACAATCTCCATTCCCACCCCACTCCAGGGGAAGGATACTGCAAAATCCCCATTCCTTCCCCACTCTGGGGCAAGCCAGAGGTGATATTTGCCGGTTCTCTGAATTGCTCAAAATCTCTGCTACTGGTTCTCCAGAACCTGTCAGAACCTGCTGGATCTAAATGCTAAGTGTACCTTCACCCATCCAAGGCTTACAAAGATGTTTCCGTCTTTTAACTTCCTAAAACCCCAGACTAATTTTAGAGAATTCTTCTTTCTTCCCCATTATTTCTAAATGAAGGTTAAATAATATGTTAAATATATTAAATAAGTTAATATCTTATTAATGTATGTTAAATACATTCATGGCTTATTAAATAATAAGCCCTAATAAGTTAAATATAGTGTTCAGCCACAATGTATTTCCCCTTTTCTGAGACCAATATACCACAATTGTTGTTGCTATTGTTTATACAAATCTTGTCTAGGATCCTCACTGTTTTCAAAGATTTTGCCTAATTTATTTGACCCGAGCTTGGATTATATAGCCACTTCCTATTATAAGCAGTGAAATGTTCAGAAAGATTCTCACTTGGGTCAAATTGCAGTGCCAGGTAGAACAGGGGACTCCAACCTTGGCAACTTTAAGCCTGGTGGACTTCAACTCCCAGAATTCCTTAGACAGCTTTGCTGGCAGGGGAATTCTGGGAGTTGAAGTCCGCCAGGCTTAAAGTTGCCAAGGTTGGAGACTACTGAACTAGAATACTAGTGTTGTATTTATATCTGGCCACAGAGAAAGCCTAGTTGAGTTTATGTTTGGATACCATTTCAGGTCAAACTTTACTAATATTTTTAGTTATCTTGGATTATAAATTGAATGACTAGTGTAAAGCAAGAATTTCTAAGATAACTTCACCCTTCAACAGGGTATTGAATGAATGCTTATTACCTTACGTGTGGCCAGAATCTGAAAATAACATTTAACATAGCACAGTACTTAAGCAAAATGGTTCAGTTGAGATTGGCATATGTGGGACTGATAGGGATAGATTATAGGGATGATACTGAAATATATTTTTTATCATATTTTATTTATCTCTATATTAAAATATTGCACTGAATTCCAATTTCATTTAAAACTATGTTTTATTCCAATTTCATTTTAAATTACATTTTATTCCAATTTTAAATTGTTTTTATCAGATTTTAGTAATAATTTATCAGATTTTAGTATTTTAGTTTAGATTTTAGTAATATTTTGTGTCTGGAACTCTGCACTTTGATATGGCCAAGGGCTAATCAATAAAGTAAAGTAAGAATGAATGTTTGTGCCAAGTTGTTGGATGCCTGGATAGAGATACTTTGGTCTGATTGCAACAAAGGAATTCTCAGGAATTCTCCAATCATATCTCAAAATAGCACTAGAACTAGCACTTATATATGGCTCCATAGGGCTTTACAATCTCTTGAGTAGTTTACAATCTCAGTGCATTGCCCCACAACAATCTAGGTACTCTTTTTACTCATCTCAGAAGGATGGAAAACTGAGTCAATCTTGAGCCCATCAGTAAGGTCAGAAATGACCATCTTTTATATCAATATCAATATTGTATTGATATATGAGACATTCATATCAGCAATAGTGACATTAAGCTGACTGCTCTCGTCTGACTTGGGGTCAGATGCAAATCTAAGAGGCTGTTTCATATATTGTTCCTCCTCAAATCAAATCAAGTTTAAATGTTCTCTGTTTCCAGGCTTGTGTTTGTATGTCGATGGAGATTCTGTTATACAGGTAGAGTTTAGTCATGGCAACCGGTTGTGTCTGAGGCCTCTACCTCAATGGATCAAAGGATTTCCCACTTTAGTATAAATGGATTATTTCACTCATTTCTGTGTTTGCATGTATGTCTGTGTCACTATTGACTCCATTCAAAGTCCATGCCTACTAAACTTAATCTGGTTTCTTTGGTCTTATGTATTGGGATAATTTTTTCAAATGTTTAAGATTTACTTAATGAAATGGAACTTTTTGCCAACAATAGTTGTTTCTATGCCTAAAGTTGTGTGACTGTGTTAATTCAGGGACTGAATGTGAGGTATAGTAATATAGAACATAGAACATGGAAAAACAGAGCTGTTGGGACTTTGGAGGTCTTCTAGTCCAATCCCCTGTATATAGGAGGCCCTATATACAATTTCAGGTGGTTGTCCAATCTCTTTTTGAAAGCCTCCAGTGATTGAGCACCCACAACCTCTGGAGGCAAACTATTCCATTGGTTGATAGCTCTCACCATTAGGAAATTTCTCCTTAGTTCTAGGTTGCTTCTCTCCTTGGTTAGTTTGTAACCATGGTTTCTTGTCTTGTTTTTTGTTGCTTTGGAAAATAGTTTGACCCCTGCATCTTTGTAAAGGTAAAGGTTCCCCTCGCACATATGTGCTAGTTGTTCCCAACTCTAGGGGACAGGGCTCATCTCCGTTTCAAAGTCAAAGAGCCAGCGCTGTCTCCGTGGTCATGCCAAAGGTGTACAGAACACTGTTACCTTCCCACCAAAGCTGGTCCCTATTTTTTCTACTGGCATTTTTATGTGGTTTTGAACCGCTAGGTTAAAAAAATTTTAAAATTAGATTATGAGATATTGCTCCTTAAATTTGTAAATTGGTATCAGCGTTGGTTTATAAACACTATGTACAGCTTCAGATGTTTATGAACAAATGAAATCATCAGTGTCATTGCAGTATTAAGGCACATGTCCGAAGAAATTTGATTTTACAAGATTTTAATCTCACAGGCTCGTTGTTTGCTTATCTTATCTTTTTATTATTGTTGTGTTAAAATTGTGAGAAACAACAAATTTCTGCTTTATTTACTTTCTTTTTTTTAAGTGCCTCTGGGGACTCAATAGGGTTCTTAAGCTTTTTTTATTCAACAAAACTGACAAGCTACCTGTAGCCTTGTGCTACATTGTTTGAAGGTAAATTCACCAGCCCAGACATGAAATTGCATGCATTGCAGTTTCAGTTTCAACGAAAAGCATTTGTAATGGATTTCACTTGCATCATCCCCACCCCCAATTTTTGGTGTTATAAAATATGCTGCAGAGCAGTTGTGTATATATACTCTGTTATTTTTTTGTTCAAAGCAGTGCCTTAGACTGTATTACACATTGTTTGAAATATAGCTCATTGATTCTCTTACCAAATGGATCAGATGAAAGTAAAAGAAGGTGGGGGGTTATTAAGAAAGCAATGTTTCTTTCCAATATCTGGAAAATTACTGTAAATATTTTTGGTTGCATATACCTGTCTTGTGAGCCTAAAGTATATTTTATCATATCAAAAACACCTAAATGTCTACAAGCCTATAAATAATAGAATTTTATTGGCCAAGTGTGATTGGACCCACAATGGATTTGTCTTGGTGTATACGCTCTCAGTGTACATAAACGAAAAGATACATTCATCAAGAATCATAAGGTACAACACTTAATGATAGTCATAGGGAACAAATAAACAATCAAATCATTTTAGGAAACAGTCAATATAAATTGTAAGGATAGAAGCAAGAAAGTTACAGTCATACAGTCATAAGTGGAAGGAGATGGGAATTATGAGAAGATTAATAGTAATTATTAATAATTATTAATAATTATTAATATTAATAATTATTAAGCAATAATAACAAAACAATTCTTTTGTTGCGTTTGTGATTGTGTTCATTAAGCCCACTGAATAAGGGCTTCTTGATTAAAAGAAGAGTGCAATCCTGCTCCTAAACAAGTCTGGCCCTGATCATATCATCCCAGATCTTTGCCATGGTGACAATCCCCAAATAACCTTTCTCAAAATGCATTCCCAGTCACCCACAAGGAAATCTCATTATGAACTTTTGCCGCCAAAACAGCAGCATGTTGCTTCATTGAATTTCAAATAGAACCTTTTCTATCACTGGAGGGAACAATTGGTTCCATTCAGCTCTAAATCCTGCCATGGCAGGTGGCATGACGGCCTAATGGGGACTCTAATGCAAAGTTGCCCTTCTGCCAGCCAGATCAGGAAAGCAGTAGGGTAGACTTCTGAGGTAGCAATCACCGAAATGGCAGCAATTTAGCCTTGTTTATTTATTTATTTATTTATTTTTTGAGAGGAAAAAGGGAGTCATGTTTAGGCACAAACACAAAGGGGGTAGGACAGTCATTATATTGGCCCACAAGTGAATTCTGATTGGCTGGTAGTCCTCTGTGTTCAACCATTGGCCAGGAAGGACAAGTGCTGATTGGCTATCAGTTCTGCGTGAACTCTGTAGACACATAAACATGTAAACATGCCCTGCTTGAAGTGTCTTGATGTCCGCCAGCAGTCAAAACAGCCCTGATCAATCTTGACTGTGTTTTAAAGTGAAATCAGAAGGGAAAAGAAAAGTCTGATCATTCTGGAAACGCCCCAAGTCGGTAGCCACATGTGCTCCAGAAGCTAAGCCTGCTTAGTTTTTTTCCTCGTAATGGCTTACATGAACTCAGCCACTTGGTTTTCCCAAAAATAGAGGTTGACAATACACCAGTACTTTGCCTGAACACAGATAATATGAAACACAGTCCTCTATGTTAAATTATTCAGCCAAAATATAAAAATTGGGGGATGGGAAAAAGGTAACTGAAAATATATTTTTGTATGAAAAACAATAACTGCCAGTTAGTTCTGGACAATCCTTGGACTCAAAATTCTCCAATTCTAAGTA
>JANHFP010005144.1:27890-38205 GCA_032468135.1 Calamaria suluensis
TCATCTAGTCCAACCCCCTGCCAAAGCAGGAGACCCTACATCTGGCCTCTACCTAGGGGTCTCTAGGATCGAACTCACAACCTCCTGATTGTGAGGCAAGAACTCCACTTGTAGGCCACAGCAGCTCCAGTTCTCACTGATAAATTTGTTTCTTCTTGAAAGAAGGGCATAGTCTTAATCTGAGTCATGGGAGCTAAGTTCTTGACATATTGGGTCATGAGATATTGGGTCATGAATTTTCATTTCATTTTGTTTTGTTTTATATTTTATTTTGACTCCTGGTAAGTACCTGGACAAATCCCTGAGGTTTTCTTGACAAGGTTTTTTGAAAGTGGACTGTTCTTGCTTGTTTCCTAAGACTTGAGAATGAGTGAATAGCCCAAGGTTACACAGCTTGCTTTGTGTCTGAGACTAAAACTCACCATGTCCTGGTTTCTAGCTTGATTCCTTAACCACTACACCAAACTTGCTTTCCCATCAATATCAGCAAGGTATTTAAAAACATGTTCCATAGAAATTACTTCTCATCTATATGAACACTATTAAGAATAAAAATACAACTTCAGCCACAGAGTTGTGAACGCCTGGAATGATCTATCCAAGTCCATTGTTATAGCCTCAAACCCTCACAGCATCAACCTCAAACTGTCTACCATGGACCTCACACCATTCTTAAGAGGTCCATTAGGGGGGGCATGCGTAAGCGAACCAGCCTGCCTACTGTTCCTGTCTTACTGTCCCCATTTGTCTGTACTTCCTTTGTTCATGTTTGTGTTCATACCTATACTTGTTATCTTGTACATGTTTGACAAACAAATACAATAAATAATAAATAAAATAAATATAATTAAAATCTTCCTGCACAGAATTTTTGATATCTAGGCATGTTTATATTGCCTTAATTCTGACATTAACTTATACATTATATGTTTAGAAAAACAGTAAGGAGAACCATGTAGCTTCTTCATTAGCCTGAAAAAATAGCACCCTCTTCAATACTGGCTTTTCTCATGTGATCTTACTTGCCTGCTGAGGTATCGTTCAGAGCCATCTCTATAATAATAGATAATAGTAGGTGACCTGATACCCTCTGGATGTTTTGTCATCTATTTCCACAATTCCTTCAGCGCTATGGACAAGAGATTGTAGATGCCAAAATTCAAAACATCTGGAGAACAGAAAGTCACTTGCTCCTATTCTATGTTTCTACAACTCCTGAAATATGAGTGATTGGAATTAGTTAGAGGTCATATCAATGGATGTTCTTAGCTCAAACTGCTAAAGCAAGGCAGGTGAGATAGTTTTGTGCTTTATAATATAGAAAGATAAACCCTTAATTACTCAAGATTTAAATTCATGAATTTTCTAGAATTCCTTGAAGAAAAGGAATGATGAAAGTGTATTAAAACAGATAAAATAAAAGCATTTGCCCAGCAGATGCTTAAGATGAGTCAAATAAATGGTGATAAAATTTTCTCCACAAAAATAGCCTGCTGACAAAATTCATTAGTAGCTGTTCTCAGATCCGAACTTTGGCAATGCCACTCATTTGTAATGGTCAGTAAACTTTGTAGCCTGGACGGTGATTGCAACCAGAGGCTGCAGAACTGAATCAAATCTGAATTTGTTTCTTTCTAGAAATTGAACACAAGAGTAGAAGAGAGAGGAGGTCAGATAATGCTGCTCCATTTTTAATCTTGTTTTGTTGCTAATGCTTGCTTAGCTTTCAGGGGATATTTAACACGGAAAAATTGTAGAAGATTGAAGAATAGCATTGGCTATCAAACAGAAGTGGAATCAGTGGACTTTGTTTCCAGTCTCAGATATGAAGAAAATGAGTAAGTTTTAATTATTATGTTCAAAAAGAATCTAGAGAGAAAATATGCAGCGGGAAACATTTTCTTCACTAAATACTAGTTACCTTGCTGGTGAGACAACTCAGGGTAGGCCCTGAGCAACTATATTCATCACGAGCTGCAATCGGATACTGTTTTTGAAGGAAGTGTCTATTCATGCAAGTTTTTGAATTTGTAGCATTCACATGTCAGCGGCTTAGTTTTATACTTTAGATAATTAATCAACCATTTTTCTTGAACGCCATCACTCTGCTAAACAAATAACTCCCTCAACACTGTCAAACTATTTACTAAGTCAGCATTACTATTAATCTTCTCATCGTTCCTATCACCCATCTCCTCCCACTTATGACTGTAACCTTGTTGCTGGTATCCTTATTATTTATATTGACTGTTTCCTAATATGATTTGATTGCTTACTTGTTCCCTATGACTATCATTAAGTGTTGTAACTTATGATTCTTGATGAATGTATCTTTTCTTTTTATGCACACTGAGTGCATAAGCACCAAGACAAATTCCTTGTGTGTCCAATCACACTTGGACAGTAAAAATTCTATTCTATTCTATTCTATTCTATTCTATTCTATTCTATTCTATTCTATTCTATCCTGTTAAAAGTTCAGGAGCTAAATCACTTAAGTTCTCTAACCTGATTCTTGAAATGCCATTTGGTGGACTCAACAAGCCATAGCACAAAATTTGCCAGCATTAAGAGTAACAGCTGTATGTATTCTATCAATGAAATCTATCTGGCTGCATCTTAAACCATATAGAACAGTAGCATATTTCATATTATGCATTTGCCTCTGACCCAGGACATGATGCAGTGCTGTGTTTCTATAAATATAAGCAATTTTTGCCCCATGAACATGAGGCAGTTAATTATTCCTGTCCCCTTTTCTCGGGGTCCCTTCCAGCGGGTGGATCTGGAGCATGTGCAATGAGAAAAAGTAAAGTTCCAAGGCCTGAGAAAGATATGGCAGTGAAGCAATGGCTGGAGTCTCCTTACAGATATTTAAACAAATCTGTTGTCAGACAAATAACTCAGCAATAGTTCTCCCATATTTCTCAATCCCTCCTCTTTCTGGCCAATATGAAACCCATCTATGGAAGCACTTGTAAAAAGTTTAGAAAATGTTGTATTTGCCTACTATTATTCTTCTCATCCTTCTTATTGCCTATCTCCTCCCATTTATGACTATAACCTTGTTGCTTGTACCTTTACAATTTATAATGTTTTATCTGTTTCCTAGTATGATTTGATTGCTTATTAGTAACCTATGACTAACTAAGTGTTGTATCTTATGACTCTTGATGAATGTATTTTTTTCTTTTTATGTACCCTGAGAGCATATGCACCAAAGAGAAATTCCTTGTGTGTCCAATCACACTTGGCCAATAAAGAATTCTGTCCTGTCCTGTCCTGTCCTGTCCTGTCCTATCCTATCCTATCCTATCCTATCCTAGGCAATATTAAATGTGAGTATAAATTAATGTGGGCTTACTGACTGACAGGAGGGGAGTAGGACTATATCCTTTTTGAGCATAATTAAATAATATGAGCAGAAGCAGAAAATGCAGATTACACTTACAACCTTTCTTCAACTTCTGAAAGAGAACAAACATTGCTTTATCTACATCTTCTCCCATTTTCTGCCCAACGAAATACAATATATTACTTAACTATATTGTGTGGCATGCCTCAGACATTTACCCCAGAGAGTCAGGCTCATGTGCAAATCTCTCTACTATACTGTTAAGTCATCTCTCAGGCAAATAATGCATGCCTGAACTTCTAGTTGCAAAGGGAATCATCTTTAGTAGGACATAATTAGCAAATTCAGTTTAACAGTGTCACTTTACCTTTGCCCTTGAGTGGCTGCAAAAAGATTGCAATTTTAGCCACAGGAGGAAATTTTCCATTGATTAAATTGAGCATCAAAGGGGCATGTGCCCCTTTGAAACCCTCCCTGGGTGGAAAACCAAACAGTCTGAAAGGAACAGCATGAAGCTGTCAGTTCACTGGGACTCAGAATTTTTTGAAACAGGAAATCTGTAAGAGTTAGTGATACGGATTGGCAGCTATTTGAGCTTTATTTCAGGATCTTGGTGTGGTCCTTGTAAACCTCCAAAAGTTGCAGCCAGAGTGTAATTTTCCTGAGCCAAAATGGGGTAATTTATTAAAGACATGATTGGAAAACAATCCTATTAATTTCATTGAAAACAATGGCAATTCAGTCAAAACTCCTGGCTTTATTCATTCATTTTTGACCCAAGGAGCAAAAAAAGAAGAATTCTGGTGAATAGCAGGATTAGAAGGAAAGTTAGAGTTTCCAAACAGGAATTCTAGCAAATTCTAGAAAATATTGTAGGTAGTTTATAGGTACGAAAATTTATAGGTAGCTGTCAAAATGCTCTTCCACTTCGTTGTATGTGTGTGTGTTGTTGTGTTGTTGTATTCCTTTGCAGAGGAGAGGATGTTTTTGTGTTTTGCATTTATCCATTGTTTTGGTATATGCTATTCCTTTTATTCCTGTATGGGAAATATCTCATACAGATGTTACCATGAAATTGGTACTTTATTCTCCTTTAATGATGATATTCTCCAAGAGGAGGCACGACCAATGAAAGAATTACAAGTTTTTAGTCACCTCCCATCTTCTTATACGAAGGAAGATCAATAAATAAAGCTTTACTTTCCATTCTATTATTATATTAGTAGTACTTCTTGTGGCGGCTTTTCAATTTGTTATATTTGACAGCAGTATGTGTACGCATATAGTCTGATAAAGCTTACATCTCTTACAACAAATCACACAACTCTTTTGGGTTTCTATCCCAAATCATGCACAGTAAATCAATCCAGTTAAATTTGTTCCTAGTTAAGTTAATTCAGTAAATTCATTTCATTTAAATAATTTGTAGCAATAATTTTGTAATTCTAATTTTATTAGTGGCAATAGTTGTTGATCACTGCCTTTAGGCAGTATCGTTTGAGAGTTCCCATTAACTGAAATAAATGACTAAATAAAGGTCCCTTTAGTGGCCTGTAAACCGGGATCAGTATATAGTTTATATGATTTCTTCTTTAATTTATGTTAAATGATTTCAACTTAAACACAGGGAATGATTACTCCCAATGTATTGAATATTTTTCTGCCATAATTTGTTGGCAACCTTGAAAGATGCTACTTGGAGATCATATTCGAGCCATTTGTAGTCCTTGAAGTTCATGTTTTGTGCCTCTATGGGAAAGTTTCTGCTTCTTTATGTAGCAGTTCTTGAATCCCACTCCCTTCAGTCTTATCCTTGAAAAGGAGACTTTTGCTATGGTTCATTTTTTTGTCTATGTTGTGTTACAAAAGCAAAGCAGATAATTTACATTCACTGATGGCACCATTTATCATTTCAATTTATTCTATGGTGTCTCTAAACAAAGTGTTACAATACAGCTCACTGTACCTGTCAAGATCTAGCAGAAGCCTCACCGAACATGATACATTCATAATATGCAGAATCTTTTCCCATATCAGATCAAAGGAAATGCTGGAGCTTGGAGGTTTCTCCCCCTTCCCCCCCCCCAATACAGTTGAAAAGATTGATGAATTGCTTTAAAAAGAAAAAAGAAAATCAGATGCTGTAGATTTCATAATCTTGCTAATAACAAGATTAACAGCACAGTAATACCCAATAACATTATTCATAGTTTAATCATTTATCTACTTTTGTGATATACCTACAGAAGTAAAATTCTAGTGTAGATTATTTTATTCACACTGTAAATTTTGGGGAGGGCCCATACATCACCATCCTCACAATCCTAAACATATTTATACATAAATACACTCCACTGAGCTTAGTAAGCCTGTTTTTTTCAAAGGAAATGTTTGAGTTTCGGCTTTTATTGAACTTTACACTGATGGTAACAAACTTAAACAAGTCACAAATCAAAATTGTAGGTCATTATTGTTATTATTATTTAAATGTATATGCTGCCTTTCAGAAAGGTATTGGTTACTCCTAGAGCCATAGACCTATATGTTACTCATCCATCCTTACCAACATAATAAGAGGATATCCCCTCAAATGATGACCCTGTAGTCTGGTTTTCAATACTGGAGAAAATTAGTAGGGAGGAGAAACAGAAAATGAGGGTCATTGAATGAAGCTGATTAGTGGGAAATTTAAAATATTTTTAAAGTACTTCTTCACACAGTACATAAGTACAGATACAGGTCCTTCAGTGTGGCTTACAAGTAGCGTTTTGTCATTCACCAAGCAACCTATATATCTTGGCCACTTGGGAGCATTTCAGGGACAGGATTATTGGGCAAAATTTTTTTTATTCGTCCTTAAAATCTCATGCCCAGATTGGTTCCAGCTCTCCTGAATTTTTATACTGCATTTTTCAATATGCTGACAATAGTGAATAGTCTGGTCTTTGATCGGATAAGTTGTCTGAACCTCAAACCTAAGTTATACTTCTGCTGAGGTTGCGCCTTATGCATGATGAACTTAGAGCATTGAAAATCTTGACGTATGGTTCAGTATTCTATGTGAAGGTCATTCCTCAGTAAACTTGTATGTGAACTCAGTGTTTGAATCTATTTCATTGTTAGGTGTGTAGTGTGAGTGAAAAAGAGAAAATGATGTGTAGAGTTTTGAATAGACAGAGTCCATGAGTCACAGAGTAGCCTAAAAGGAAAAGGTCAGTCTGAAATAATTATTGTAAAGTGAAGTTTTAATGTGCTTCTTAGCAATGCAACGACAAATTACAGCATTTTCAACTTTACTCTATCTGTAAGTAAGAAATTATAATGGTGTTTATTATAAGTTCTAGATAGTGTGTGTGTGTGTGTGTGTGTGTGAGAGAGAGAGAGAGAGAGAGAGAGAAGGGGCAGATTCTTTTGTGTCCTCTGGAATTAGTTAGCAGATAATATGTAAGTGTGAGATTTCATGTAGTGAATGATCTGAGAGCAAAGGACACAACAGCTTGAATTCCCCAACTTTTGTGATTTAAGAGGGGGTATGGGCAGCAGGTGCTGCTGAAGAGGCCAGCTAGAAAGGACAATTGCTTTCAAAAGTGACTTCTTTCTTTGATAGCCAGTGAGAATAAAAATATGTAAAAGAGCAAATCTGCAAGCAAACACAACTTTGTGGACAATGCTTTAAAAAATAAGGACATTTTTATTTTGTGTTTCTTTAAATTTATAGCAGAACATTCCCCACACAGTTGTCACTTTTGAAAATATCCCTCAAAGAAAAGAAATAAATGTAACATATTTAAGTAAAATCTTTAAAAAATATAATAGCTATGTTGTGATAAATTATTATCAGGGGATTAAATTTAAAGGGACAACAGAAATCAGAAGGGAAATGACATAGATGTTAATGCTGGTTTAAGAAAAAAAAACATTTTTTTCTTGTTTCAGACAGAAAAATAGCAGTTTTCCTGAAAACCAGTGCTTTCTTGAAAAGCAAACAACCAAGGTACTGTGACATGCAGACTCTAAAATGATATAAGATCCCTAAATCTACAGTTCCGAAGCAGGTTCAAGGTTACTTGGCACAACTATCGGAATATGAAACCATTAGGAGTATTTTCAAGCCTTGGAGACAAAGCCCTGCTTGCTAAGAAGTTTTGTTCTGTAGAAAGACAGGGAGGTACAAGTGAACAACGGAATCAAAAGGCTGGAAATCTGCTGCTGTGAATAAATGTTAGCCGGTCCCTGAGGTGATTTGTCTGCGCACTTCACTTTCTACAGATGTGAGATCCTCTCTCTCTCTTTTTTTTTTCTCACAAGGACCTGAGGTTCTTTGGTAGCACTTTGATATCCTGTTTGAATTCAATATGTGAAATGGAGGAGTCGCTCTGTGACTGGGAGCACAGCCCTCTTTGAAGTCTGATCCAATTTTTGCTGCTTGCCATTTGATGTTGCAAGGATGAAATGAAGGAAATGTACAGTTTTTGCCAGTAGCTCTGCTGAGCATATGTAAGATTAAAAAAAAAACCAAAATCCCTTGGATGATGTACTTAGAAATGCTAAGCAGATTAATACCTTCCTATGGCCTTTTTTTCCTTCTTCTTCTAAAGATACAAATTAACTTTTAGGAAAAATCAGCATATATCATAGGCCATGATTCACAGTTTCTCAGTGCCAGAGAGAGAAACAGGTAGTAGGATGGGAAGGAAACCAAAAAAAAAGGCTTGTGATATTGTCGCAAAACACAGCTGCTGAGGAAATTCATAGGGCTTGGCCCACTCAAATGGACGCTCAGCAGAATTGGATTGACTAGACAGAATTCTAAGGTACTATTAACTTCCCTGACTGAATCCCTCCAAATGTGATAGACATGAATCAGTGATGGGTTGCTCCCGGTTTGGACTGGTGCAGGGGATCTGGTAGCGCTGACCGGATGACATCACCAAACCGGTTCTTATCGTTTTGAGCTGGGTGCTCCCGTGCAATCCCCCTGCACAATTTTTTCTGTTTTTTTCTGCAGCACAATCAGTGCGGCACACCTCATTGCCACAACTTGCACCTCCAGAACTGTTATGAGCATGCATAGTAGAGCACAGACCAGCAAGCTTTGCACACATGCGTGCTGAACATGCTCTACTGCACATGCGTGGAGTGCACATTTGACGTGAGTGCTCCAATGTGCATGCGCAGAGAGCATGTTTAGTGCATATGCAAAGCATATTGGTCTGTGTTCTACTGCACATGCATGGAGCACACAAAGCATGCTGGTTGCGAGTGCACATGAGAAGAGAACCGATAGTAAAGATAAGTGCTACCTACCTTTAACATGAGTCTATCTGCTGAATACATCTGGAGGCACCAGTTTAGGGAAGACTGCCTCCAATCTAGCACTGAAACTTGCCAGAGATCATCCATAATATTAAATGTAATATAGTTGTAAAATACTAGGTGCGTGTCCTGATGACTACAAAGTTGGATTGAAAAACAACTCTCTTTTTTTTCTTTCCTTTTTTCTTTTCAAGATTTTAGCTGAAACTTCAACATCCATGGCCATTCTGAGATATTCAGACCAAGGGAAAGATTTGCAACCCTTCTGCTACACCCATTTAGCTGCAGATCATCAGCACTCTTGTCCGCAAACACCACTGGAAAGTCAAGGTAGGAAAACTATAAAGGCATAGTTGTTAACATATAGCTTTTCTTATGTCAAAAAACAACCCCTTACAATTTCCTAAAAGGACCAAAATAGATAGACAACAGATTCAGCAGGAGTGGAGTTATCCTGTCAATCGTTTTCTCCTTAATTTTAAATAATACAAATTAATTACATAATTATTACAATCTACTCCATCTTTCCCAATTGCGTGCATGGGCATTGTCAGCTGGAGATGTAGTAGCTATTATCTTACACAACACAGGAAATCTCAAGGATTTATATTTTAGATATACTTTTGGGAGCATCTATTCCTGTTAATTCTCACTTCTGCCTACATAACATTTGCAGAATCAGATTCAGATCCTCTAAGCCTATGTAAGGGAAACCTGAAAATAATTATATGAGGATGGTTGGCAAGCTAAGATAAAATGATGTTGAATCAACAGGGCCAAAACAAAAATCATGGGTCTGTATTTAAAAGAATTAGTTTAAAAGAATTGTATCGAAGAGCAGGGAAAGGTTAAGTAAGGTTAGCTACAGGCAAAACAGTTGTGTGTTGGTTTGGCTCCTTTCTCTAAGGCCAGTCCCAATTGGTGCTAACAGGGAGTAAAAGTCCCACTTCACAGCCATTGTTTTATGATGGGCAACAAGGCTCGGTACTCTCCATTCCTTTGTAAAATTTACATGAAGCTTCTCAGTGAGATCATCCATCACCATGGGTTGAAGTATCTCCAGTATACTCAACCTTATATTGCTACTCCTGGTGACACAAGTGATGCTTTTGCTGCCTGCTCACAGTGCCTGGAGGCTATGGGAGTCAGGATGGGGGACAACAGTCTTCAACTGAATCTTGGAAAGAGCCAATGGATTTGGGGGCATGGAGCTTCAAGATCTGAGACTTGGACATCTTTGTTTTTGGATGGGGTGGCACTACTCCAGACAGACCCTGTCCACAACCTGGGGGTTCTCCTGGATTTGCTCGAAGAGCAGGTGGCAGTTGCAGCTAGAAGAGCATTCACACAACTCTAGGTTGGTCACCAGTTTCAGCCTTTCCTGGATCAAGCAATGCTGTGCTCAGTCATTCAAGCCCTAGTCATCCCACATCTGGACTATTACAATGCGGTTTACATGGGGATACCCTTGAAGAAGGGACAATGTGGCTCAGCAGGTAAGACAGCTGAGCTTGTCGATCGGAAGGTCGGCAGATCAGCGGTTTGAATCCCTAATGCCGTGTAATGAGGTGAGCTCCCGTTACTTGTCCCAGCTTCTGCCAACCTAGCAGTTTCGAAAGCATGTAAAAATGCAAGTAGAAAAAA
>JANHFP010005146.1:32619-55634 GCA_032468135.1 Calamaria suluensis
GGACTTCAATTCCCAGAGTTGAAGTCCACAAGTCTTAGCCAAGGTTGGAGACCCCTGGACTAGAAGACCTCCAAGGTTCCTTCCAGCTTTATTCTGATTATATAATTTTAAAGAGAACCACTTAGTGCATATTAGCACTATTACAGAATTACAGGACTCAGCTACATTTGAAATCTGTTTGCCAACAAGAGGACTAAACATACCTTTCTCCAATAATGTCTGCCTCAATGCTTTGGCCAGCAAAACCCGTACATTTGGCACAGGGTCAGAAGCCAGGCTTAGAAGGCTGGGCAACAGGTGTTCGACAAACTGGTCCACAGGCATGCATTCTTCTTCAACCACTGCCTTTAATCAGAAAACAGGAAAAAAAGCACTACAGATAGTCCTTGACTAACAACAGTTCGCTAAGTGACCGTTCAAAGTTACAACAGGCACTGAAAAAAGTGACACAACCAGAGCTGTGGTGGCGCAGTGGTTGGAATGCAGTACTGCAGGTTACTTCTGCTGACTGCCGGCTGACTACAATTTGGCAGTTCGAATCTCACCAGGTTCAAGGTTGACTCAGTCTCCCATCCTTCCGAGGTGGGTAAAATGAGGACCCAGATTGTTGGGGGCAACAGGCTGACTCTGTACACTGCTTAGAGAGGGCTGCTACTGTGAAGCGGTATGTAAGTCTTTTCACACTAATGACCATTGCAGCATCCCCCGTGGTCACATGATTTTCATTCAGATGCTTGATAATTGACTCATATTTACGACCATTGCAGTTTCCTGTGATCGCCTTTTGTGACCTTCTGACAAGCAAAGTCAATGGGGAATTTAGATTCACTTAACAACCATGTTACTAATTTAACAACTGCAGTTATTCAGTCAATAAATGCAGCAAGAAAAATGGGGCAAAACTCACTTAACAGATTTCTCACTTAGCAACATAAATTTAGGGCTCAACTGTTGGTCGTAAGTTGAGGACTACCTGTATTTAGAGGGGATCAAGTGAACTGATATGCAATTTTATATGTATTTTGCTAAAATCTATAGTTGCAAATAAATGTATTACTATAACTACATCCAAAATATAATTATCCTTATAAAACACTGCCTTTAACGAAAATAACATTGTAGTTTAATCACTGACCAAGCTAATGTTCATAGATATAACAATTGTGATATGCTATGTACTCCCATGTGTCTGTCTGTGTCGATTCAGATTTAGCATGTCAGACAGACTGTAGACATGGGTAACCACATGCATCTTACATGGGATTTGAACAATGGCTATTTATTGAGACATGCTAACAGGCCTTTTTAGATGTGCTAAAGATGCAAAACAGCAGGATACTCTACTCAGCAGTTACATCCAAAATAGCTAATTTCTTGCTGATCTTTGCAGAGAACTTTTGTTGATCTACGCACTCTTAATATGTGCACACTGCAAGTCAAAGTATCTTGCATCCTCAAACTTCTAAAAATACCCTAAAAAGCAGAACACAGTCCATTCCATTAACAGATGGTACAAACACAGCGGTGGTACTGAATGTTCAGTAATATTAATATTGCACAGGCAAAATGAAAATTGGTTACAGCTATAATGCTTAATAGTACAATTATGTAAAAATATTTAGATGTAGAACAAGGAACAAAATACTTCCTTAACTTTCTTCAGCATCATGCAAGGCACAGGTCTTCAAACTTGGCAGCTTTAAGACTTGAGGACTTCAACTCTCAGAATTCTCCAGCCATTTCTGGAAGTTGAACTCCACAAGTCTTAAAGCTGCCAAGTTTGAAGACCTCTGATGCAAGGTATAAAACACAGCACACCTCACATGAGAGACAGGTTTGCTTCTGATCCGTCTGATACTCAGAAGGAAGTTTTTATCTTTTCTGCAAACAGTTTTGATATTAACCCAACCTTATATCAAATCCAGTTCACATGATATTAATGCAAAAGAGCTTAGACTGAGAAACTGTAAGCATAGGCCATTTGGTTTTATTTAAGAAGTGACATGTCATTTTGTTTCAATGCATTACAATTTATACAATAGCAGCTATGGGGAGCTGTTCTGACTCCTGTAGCATTCACAACATCCACAGAAGCTATGAAATGAAGAGTTATTAAGATACTAGTTGACAAATTAGCTTTTACAAAGCCAGAAAATAAATTGCTTGGTACCACATGAATTTCCTTCAAGCCTTAGCCAAAGTTTTATCTGGAAATGTAAGAACTTGGTTTTTTTTAAAAAAAAATTAAACAGCCAGAATGATTTCTAATGCTAAGCAATGCAGATGTGTCATCATGCTTTCGGATCACAATGTTTAGTGACATAAATTCCCATTGGACGTTGAGGGCTACCTAAAGGTATAAAATAATTTTCCCCAAATAAACTAGTGAAAAGAGAATTATAGAAGAAAAAAAATCACCCACATTATCATGTGTTTATAGTCATATGGTAAAAATAAGCTCAGAAGTATATGAACGTGATTTTTTCTCCCTTCCTTTCAACGGTGTCCAATTCTCAGAAACTGCCTGGACAACTCCCTGCAATTTTCTTGGCAAGGTTTTTAGAAGTAGTTTGCCACTGTTTCCTTCAAGGCTCTCATCTTGGTTACACACCTGAGCCTAGATAACCAGAACAAGTTTTTCTTGAGATACCTTTCATGTTTTAAAGTTAACGGGTTCTCTCCTCAAATTTCAAGTCAAAATTCTCACGCAGGGGACTCAGGGTATGATTGGCCTTAGTATCAAAATTGCACCAGATAGCTCTGCTCTTTGCTCACGTCACAGACACCACAAAAGGCAGACTCACCTGGCAGATGAAAGCAAAAGCTTGTCGACCAACCCACTTGGAACAGTGGCGGAATCTCATTATCAACTCGTTAATGAAATTTAATCCCAGAGAGGAGGCATTATATGTGTAGAACTTCTGCAGTATTGCTACGGCCTGCAAAAATATCAAAGAATCAAGCAGGAGCAGGGACAGCAGTGTTACAAAATACCATTCCCACAGCAAGTGTCACTCACTACACATTTGCCTCCTGTGAATCTCTAAATAAATTAATATGATTATGAAATTTGAAAAAAGGGGGGGGAATGCTGAAATGGGTTTCTAGCATTTAAAAGTAGGCTTGTTAAGCCAAGTGGCTATTTCAAGTAGAGCAAAAGAATTGGTGCTTTACCAATTTGAAGGAGATCCACCGGACTTCAGAAACTTTATCTGAACAGAGTGTTAGTGCAATATGTCTTAAGTGGTCATACACATCATTGGGATTATAAAGTTCAAGTATCAAAATGAGCTGTCTAAAAGAAAAAGAAAAAAGAATTAATTATATATGTTCTAACTTTTAGCTGAAAATACAGATGAGTCTTGAAATTAATACTATTAAGGAATATCACTAGGAACTCAGCATTTTGCAGTGGCTTCGTCCATACTTTCTGCTTAAAGACATCATTTACAAATCAATTATCTGTAGCTGCCCAGTTGCCTTATCAGCAAGAAGGACAGGATACATATATATATATATATTGGGTGTATAGGTGAGTGGGTGGGGGGGTGAGTGAGTGGGTGGTTGAACAATTTTAAGAACCTTTAGGTTATTGAATTATACTCTCATTACTGCTGGTTGTTGTTTTTTTACTTTGTATTTTTCACTAGTGAAATACCTGTAACTCAAAAAACAAGCTTGAACAACTCTTAATAATGGAAGATGCCAACACTGAGCTACTTATATTCATTACTATTGCAAGAAACATAAGGCCATGCTTGTGCCATATGGGCACCTACTAAATACATTTACCAAGTAATTGACTACCGTAATTTGAGAAACTAATATGACGGGGCGACACTGACATAAAAGAAAATGTTACAAGGTTTTGCCACTAGATGTCAGCTATGTTACAATATGTCACACCATCAGAATTTGCAGTCAACACAAAATTAACCAAATTATGCAACAGTAGCACCAAAAGTACTGGAACAAGGAAGAAACTTGTTTCCGTTACAAAATCAGAATGTATTTAGCTTCACACAATGGAATTCAATGTTTCTTTGAATTTTGCTTATAGTATATTACAACAAGTTTGCAAAAAGAAAAAAAAGAGAAAATAAAATTTGTTGCTGTTGTTGTAATTTGTTAGCCTGCCATATCGTGTGACTTTTGGCAATTAACAATAATTCAGTGTTGACTTATCAATGGAGGCTATTCCAGAAGCCTTGGGCCACCATGAGAGCAGAACACATCCAGGCACCCCACATCACCCCATACAGGACAGGAATGTGACATTATCAGCAATATCTTCTGAAAAATGCACTCTGAGGGGATTAGATCTAGTTGGTGGGATGGTCCTGCAGGTTAAACGAACATTTTGAATTGCATCTGGATAATTGTCAAAGGCCTGAACATTAATCTAATATAATCATAGCCTGAACATTAATGTAATATAATCATAGTGCTGAGCACCTGCCAACATGCAAGGCATTGCATTCTAGAGCAATAGCAGTTTCTGAGCAGCAGCCTCCAAGGGCAGCCCAATGTCAAGTGCACTGCAGTAGTCCAGGCAAGTACTGAGGACAGCACATGTCACTGAAGCAATGTCCTCCTACTCAAGGCAGGGGTGAGCTGGCAAGTGGGCAAGTGAGCCAAAGCTGAACAAATAGCCTCCTGGGCATAGCCTGCACCTACCTCCAGCAATAGCTATCAGTCCAAGAAGCCGCCCCCCAGTCACACCTTTGCTCCCCCAGGAGCGGAGCTGCTCCCTTGAGACACCACCAGAGCTAACTCAGGGCCACAGTGAACAAATAGCAACTTCATTTCGCTTGGGTTCAGCTGAAGCCTGTTTTCTCCCATCCAGACCCTAAGAATCCCTAGGCACTGGGACAAGATCTCCATGGCATCTTCAGCTGAGCCTGGGGTAGTGATAGATAATTGGGTATCATCAGCATATTGATGATTCTATTCCCCAAACTGTTGGATGGCCTCACCCAGCAGTTTTATTTAGACATTAAATTGGGGGGAGGGGTGTTTGGGGGGGAGAAAAATCAAACCTTACAACAGCAGCAAGGCCAATTTTTTTTCTCTTTTCTCCCCCACCCACCAAAGCAACTGATTGGAAAAATCTATCCAGGAAGGAGCAAAACTGCTGAAATTAATACCTCCAATCCCCATTCCTCACGGGTTGTCCAAGATTTCCTGACTAATACCAAAGGCTGCTGAGGGATTTAGTAAGGCCAGGAGAGATGATCTATCTCCATCCAGGCTCTGACAAAGAGTGACCTATGACATTTCAGTCCCAAGCTCAGACCTGAGCACTGAAAAAAGGCCCAAGTAATTTGCTTTCCCCAGGACATCATTTTAATTATGCCTTCTATGCTCCAAGGTAAATGACATGCCCATTAAACAATAAACTTACGGAAAAGCCAAAGGAATCCCAACTTACTCTGCAAGTTCGTAACGAAATCGCCAATTTCTGCTATTGTCAGTTACCACAAACTCTTGAAGCTGATAAAGATATTCACGTCTTTTTTCAGCATGAAGTAACTAAAAACAAAACAATTTTTTAAAAAACAACTGATTTTTCTTTTGGCTGAAGACACACATGACGTTTGATGTTAATCTAACATTTGTGAAACATGAAAGGCTTATTTCATAGAAACACGTCATTGACAGTATAGGTAGTCCTCAACTTGCTGAAGTACATTTAGTGACCATTCAAAGTTACAACGGCAGTGAAAAAAGTGACAGGGATTTTTTGGGGGTACGATGACTACCGAAAAACCTGTCTGTATGGGACAAGAATAATTAAACATGCATAAAATCCAGGAATATAAATGTGGGAGAAAGTGCTCCTTCAGGTAACGATCTTAAACTATTTTGAGCTTTAAAGATCAAAACCAACCCTTTAAAATGGGTCTGGAAATAAATCAGCAAAGAACTGATACTAGAGGTAGTCTATGGGTAACAACTATTCATTCAGCAACAATTCAAAGTTATGACGGTCCTGAACGAATAGTATTTTCAAAACCCTGAAGCTGCCCTGACTGAGGCCATTTTGAGACTTGAGCGTTGACACATTGGAGAAGACAGACAGGAAAGGGGGGGGGAGAAATAGAGATAGTTGGGGTGTTGTAATCAAACAAAATGTTTTCTCGTGGAAACCAAGGACATTCCTGCAGGTGCTCTGAAGGAGGGGCCTGGAGTCACCTAGCAACTGGCCAACGTCCTGATTGGATCATGTGACTGATTGACATATTGTGCCAATATGACATAATCCAATAAAATTATTCTTTGAGTACATGCCTCAGAATTGTGTTTGCTATGGGTAGGTTACTTGGAATGCTGACAAGTAGTATTTAACGAGCCCCTGCAGTCATATAATCATGATTTTTGCACATCTTGTTGGCTTCGCACAACCAGTAAATAGGAAAGCCAACAGGAAATTGGAAGTTCAAAGATCCTTTTTAAAGGATCCACACTATTCCTATTTAACAACGTCCAAGGTCCCTTCCAACTCTGTTGTTCAGTTAAAGCAGGGGTGTCAAACTCAAGACCTGGGAGCCACATCTGCCCTCCAGGGTGCTTAGATCCGGCCCATGGGGCTGCCCTGGAAAGAGTGAAGGATCGACCCATGGTGCCTCTGCCAGAGAAAATTGAGCTCCTTTTCACTGCTAGAAGGTTGCAAGAGGCTGTCCCAGCCCAAAATGGAGCTCAGGAAGCCATTTTTGCTGGCAGAGCGCTTGGGCCACAGGCGCCCGACACAAGTGACATCAAGCTGACCACGCACCCCCTGCCCACACTTACTCTGCCCCCCAAGGTTAAGCACAACCCTGATGCGGCCCTCAATGAAATCAAGTTTGACACCCCTGAGTTAAAAGTATCAAGGGCGGTGGGGCTACTGGAATTGCCATCGCTAAGTGATGCAATCACATCACCTCATTCTTTAGGACTGTGCCCCTTAGCAATGGCTTTTCTGATCCCAATTGCTGCTGTAAGATAAGGACTGCCCGAATATATGTTTGTATCAGCCAATCCCAGTGAGCATTCCCTAATGTGAACTGAGGTTTCCAGATCATTTTCAAAGCAGACCCATGGTCAGCCACCAACCAGGAAATTGCCAGAACATGACTGACTGTTGTGAGGCTGTCTCTAAATCTGGGTCTTTTCTCAGGAGAGGAAGGCAAAACAGAACAAATGTGAATTACCCCTACCTTTAAGAAATCATAAAGATGTTTGAGGATCCCAATGCGTACTTCATCCAGATCTTTTAAGAAACCATTGAAAATAGGCACTAAATCGGCTGCTGTTAGCTGATCTCCCAGAATTACAGCCAACTCGTGGATGGAAAAAGCAAGCGTGCGGCGGACTTTCCACTGAAAATAGTTCACATGAATGGGCAGAACAGTACAGAACACAGTTGAGTAAGCACAGTGAGGTTAAAATAATATTTAAAATATTGCAAATTTGCAGTGCTACCAAATTGCCAATAATTTTTTTCTCTCGGTACTAGAACCAAAGATAATGATGCTGAATAGTGGATAATTTCAGACTAGTAAAAGGATAAACTTTTCTACCTAAAAGTATTGAAATCCTGATAACTAAATGAAATTGTTGCAAAATTATTGTTTTAGTTCAAACTGATTATTAAAAAACCCAGCAAAGATGGAAATTGAGGAAGCAGACATGTTTGTTAGCTATAACTGTTCAGTATTAGTATTTCTGATGGGAGAGGTGCCATTTGCAGAGGGGTGGGGGGGAGACAACATGTAGAATTTTGAAAATGTAACATGGACACTTTCGGACAATGGCTATTCATGAGGAGGAGGATAAATCAGAAAACTAATTTACTGGAAAGCAAATGGCTTTTTTCTTATGACGTTCTCATCGTAAAGGTTTTGGTCCAAACATTAATTATTTAGAAAAGAATATGTGTAGCTAAAGGTTGAACTCTGGAATTCTTGGTTTTACCTAGCTTGGTTATTTTATTTTATTTTGGTTTTTGTTTTGTTTTTATAGACATTTCATTACCCGTCGGTGTAATGTCATCAATGACAAGTACTGATGATGTTACCTAATTGGGGAATGAAATATCCGCAAGAAAAGTATCAAGTTCAGACAGCACTAAAGACTCCACAATTAACTATTTGTAGGAAACCTGGAAAAATATAGGCTTGGTTAATCTTTTACTATATAAACTAACATTCCTAGTGGGCTAGGCAATATCTTATTTACCCTCATTAGCCTGATTTACTGTAGCTCTAGTACAGACCAGTGATAAAAGTAAGCCATTTATATACAATAGAAAAGTATACGACTCAGTGCATTTAGAACACGAGCAGAGCCCCACTGGATCCATCTACTCCAGCAGTCTATTCTCACAGAGGCCAACCCACTGCAGATGGCATTCAGGAGCAGCCATGCTGCCGTCAAGGCTATTATAAACCCAACAAAAAACATACAAACAAGGTTATCAATTTTCTGAAGTATCTACCTCCTTAAGACTTACTTAAGGGAACTTACTTTGAAAGGGGTTATTTTAAACAAGCCAGCAGAGATTAATAATAAATACTGCATGCTTCTCACATGTTTCTATGCATAACTTAAAACAATGCAAATACCGACTGTTTTGTATTTTACCTGTACATCGGATGCTAAAGTTTCATAGGTGTCCTTCAAACAATGCCAGTTTTGCCTGCCAAGTGTTAAGGCCACACCAGGAAGACTGTAGGCACAGTGTTTCGCAATTTCGGTATCAACTGTCTGTGCCCGAGCAGGGTCTGTCATAGATAAATACTGCTCCAACAAAGGCTGAGGTATAATGTCCTGAAGATTAAAAGGAATACTAAATTATTGATAACAATAAATTAAACAAGAGTAAGGCTATACCACTACTAGAAGACAACATGGTCTTTTAGTATAGCATTCTATCTCTTCCTCCAGACGGCAACCACATAATGCCAGTGTAGAAATATACAATGGGCCAACACAACCAGTTCTACAATAGGGAATAATCAGCTTCTTCTACACTAAGTCACATATGGTAAATGTCACACCAGTTTGCAAGGCCAATGAACTAGATAAAAGGAACTGGAAATAACTTACACATTTGTAGACCCATAGAAATAGACACATTTTGTGTATATAGTATTATAAAATTATGCATCTTTACAACACTGATGGCAGTGAATCAACCTTTGATATTTCAGTGTTTGGTTTCAATTTTAACGTTAGTTACACAATAGCTATTACATTTCTGAAATTGCTACAAGAAATCAATGTATTTCCCAAATAATGAATCACTGTTCAAGCCAAACTACATTTATTTTTTTATAACAAAATCTAAGGCTGAAAAAAATTCCAAATAGGATAAGTAAAATATTCAATCTGGGTTAATCTAGATTAAGCATAATGTTTTTGTAATAAAAGGAGACAAGAAATATGAATTGGATACAGATTCAAAATAATGCCTAGGGCCAGGTTTGAAAATAATGTTTTATCAAGCTTAAGTCTCTTTACATAGTAATCAAAATATGCATCAGTCAGCACTGAAATACAAGAGTTAGTTTAAGAACAGGTATTTTTAAGAATTCAGTTATGACCAGAAATATCAGAAAAAATGGAAACCTGCAATTTTGATTTATCTTCTTCAAGATGTGGATCATTCTCTTGTGCCTCTAAAGCTTTGTTGACATCATTGTGTTGTTCTTCTGACTTCTGTAAATGTGCACAATAATATATAACATTGTTAAAATGCAATACAACTGAAATGTAACAAAAAAATCTATCTCTAAGAACTAAATTACTATGATTAAAAAAAAGCCAAAAGTATAATTGTATTATATTGCTTCTATATTCCACTTAAATAGAACATTGGGCCAAATGTAGAAAAAAACAATAAGCATTTGATTTATTTGGTTTGGCACAAAAAGCAGAAAATTTTAAGCTTGTTTATTTTTTTTCCATGTCAGCAATGGGGTATCATTTTTAACATTTTTCTAATAATTAACTGAAGATCTTTCAGTATCCTATCTGCAGGTTATCAAGCTTCCTTTTTGTAGGTCTTTGCCAATCTACGTATTTATACAGCAATTTACGTATTTATACAGCAAAAACAGTGGTAAAGAAACCCATATGAACATATTACTTAACAACTGCAATCCTGGCACTCCGAGTTGTGCTTATTAAACTATCTCCTGTGCTGTTAAGTGAAGTTAAATAAATGCCTACTGATTTCAGCTTCCCTTTATGCACCAAAGGGAACTCCTCTGAAGGGATTCAGGAACAAAGCTTAGATCTTACGGATTTGATCTCTGTTTCTGTAGCCCATCAGAGGAGTTCCCCTCTCCGAAGCAGGTAGCCCTTTTACTCTCAAAGAGCTGCCTGCCAGGAAGGAATTTCAGCTACCCAGCAGGTGGCAACAGCTTGCAACTTTTCCTGCCAGCTTCCCCACTGACTTTCTGGGGAAGCCAATAGAGAAGATTGCAAATGTCTATCACATGATTGGAGGGCGCTTGACAGTACGTGCAAAAAACGTTGCCAAGCATCTAGACCATAATCATGTGATCATGGGCATAGTGGAGCAACATTTTGTGGTGGGTGATAGTGCTTTACCAGATGTAAATTGAGGACCACTTGTAAATAGCTTTTAAGTTATCTTTAACATATGTCTTAACTGAGTTAACCTTTCAAGTCACATTTGCTTTCTAATATAATTTTCAATCCTGTCCCCTAAGAGGTATTTGGGTAAAATTCAAAGAAACCAAAATTATGGAAAACAATTGATGGATAGTTGACCATCACCACAACACATATTTACCACATTTTTTATTATAGTTGGATCAGGTAGCTCAATCACATCAGCCAGACTTGGCAATGAAGATAAGATATTCACATCTGCTGTTCTGGAATTACAGACCAAATTTGGGGTTTTTTCTTGATAGGTATCATTAATTTCCACATTCTGCTTGCTGTCACAGCCACTGACAGAATCAAGATGGGCAGCTCTGAGTGCAGCAGACAGTACTTGAACCTGAGCTGATTGAATGGAATAAATCCCATTAAGTTTTCAAATACTGTACCTCAGTTTCCAAAAATTTAAAAACATATAAAGACTTTAAATAAAACATCTATGAATAATGAAAATATTATATACACTGGTTCTTTCATCATTGCAGGTAGGTTTATTTATGGCTATGGGGAATGTTCGGATCCAGAAATGTTTAAAAAGACAGGATGACCTTGAAAGCCGCATGTAAACATTTCATGGAGGTTCTACACATAAGCTGAAAGTGTCTCAAAATCACAGGTGTACCATAAAAATATAAGAAATGTGCATACAAGTATAAGTCCACTAGCGGGAGCTGGATTTTATGACACTTTACTATAACAAGCATAAAAAGCCTTTTTGATGTTATTTCTATATTTTAAATTACTTTAATCTGTGGTTTCTCTCATGGTTAAAACACCCTAAGATTCTGCAAATAAGACCTTTGGGGAACAAGCTATCTGCTAAGGCAAATAATGGTGGAAGTGTAAGCAGGGGCAGAAATGTGTTAGGGGGAAATATTACAGTCTTGATGAGCTTAAGTTGTGATTCACAAATGGGCTCACTTTACTGTTTCCCACACTTTTACTGTCTCTTTTGGGAGGGAGGGAAATGGGATGCAGAATCTTCTCTCTCAGACCAGTTGAAGAAGGGGTGGGGGAAAGCTATTCTCAACTAGAAGTCAGAGCTAAACCGGAGTTTGGAAAGGTGTTCTCCATCACATGTCAAGAATTTAGCTCTGCCTTCTGACACTTTCCTGACAGTTCCGTCTTTGATGACTCTGAATGAAAATTTTTATGAGTGTCAGGGGGACCATACAGAGCTCTGGAAATGCTTCTTCTTTGTAAAGAGACAATGGGAAAGAACACGGCAACCAAGAGCAGAAATTTCCAGAAGATAACAACACCAGGAAGGCTGCTAGTAAAACTTGCCTTGAACATCGGGGTCATCCATGTGCTCCTGCAAACTTTGCAGAACTTTTTTAATTTCGCTGCTGGCAACGCAGTTATTATAAAGTGCCTGTGACACTGAGGTGCTCTCATGCATCTCTGTCTTGCCCTGAAGAAGCTCTATATCTTGGCTTATATCCGGAAGAGGAGGTCGCCAGTATAAGAAAGTATTAAACACATCCTGTCCAGACTGGATTCTTGAGCTAATTTCCTGATATTCACTGGTTTGACAGTTTTTAATATCGTTAGTTAAAAAAGTCTCATTTCCCTGAGGTAATACAGTCTGATCTATTCCAAAATTGATGTGTATGGCTGAACATTGATTCTGTGCATCCAGATGTGACATTTCAGAACAAACCACAGGGGTAAAAGAAGATTCCACTGCCAAAGTTTCCAATTTGTTTTCCATTGAGTTCTCTGATCTGAGAAGAGAAATACTGTTAAAACAACAGTGAAAAAAATAAAGCCAACTAAACTGAGCTCGCTTAAATGTACCAGTTTAAATAAAGTTACAATTATGATAGTCATGACTTTCCTCTCAAAATTAATCCTGCTTCTGAAAACACTGGTGCTTCATAAGATTAAACAAGTTTAAATTTAACTCATTTAAGTAACTTGTTATTTATTAATTTTTGGCCTTCCAAGTCATATTTGCTGTAAAGTCAAGAAATTGACACTGAATTCTAAATTGTCTGATCAAGTAGATCCCAAGATCTAATAAAAGCTTTATCACAGTAATGGGGTTTTTTTCACCACATTCAGAAGAGTAGGAAAATAATAAAACAAAAGTCCAATAACCCCTGAAATTCTGCATTAAATTTTGAATATTTTTTTCAAATTTTCCAACGAGGTAATTTGTTTGAAACTGTCTTGCTGTAAAAATGTGTCTTAGACTGTACTTTATCTCCAATCTTATCTCGAATATGCAATTTATTTCCACCATGTTTCCTCTGTACATCATAAAGAGATAAAACAATTGGAGAAATTAAAACATTTTTTATCCAAGCAAATATGAGACAAAATAAAGTACATTTTCCATTTCATTTAGGGAACATTCAGTCATTTGCCTTTTATTTAATATTACACTTAATGGTTGTTGTTTTTTAAGAAGAGCTTCTCCAGTTGTCTCATATTTTAAAATCTGGTTTTCAAAGTTATGATTAAATACTCCTTTCAATTCAATGGTAAACAACTTCTGAACAACCAGCACATAAGATACATACTCATATTGAAAAAGTTTTTAAGGCAAGGTAACAGCCTATCCACCATTACAAGTTTCAATACTTCAGTTTATAATGTAAAATATGGATTTTGAAATCTATAGTTGCATCACTAGTTATAGTAAACCACACCACACTTTGAAGACTCTTATAATTATAAAGTTGGTGGAAATAATATTTTATTACATAAAATACTTTTTGAAATGAATACTGAATTTTGAGCTATCCAAAATAAAATCCTTCATCCTGTGAATTACAATAACCCCATTAATGATTTTTCAGTTGGATCAAAAACAGAGTTCTAGCTTCAAGCTACCCAAGTTACCCATAGTGCCAAATCACTATACCTTGATGGCTTTAAATTTGCACTGTGGTCTGGGCACGGACTACAAGGCCGGATGCTGAGCGTCCCATCCCCTCGAATGTAAAGACCAGCACTGGAAGGGTTTGCAAAAGTAGAAATGAAAGGACCAAGTGATTGGAAAGCAGCTTGACGAACCTAGAATATTGGAAATATAAGAGAATATAATGGCACTGATGCTGTTTGCTATTAAAGTTAAATGTTTGTGAATTGCACATAATTCAAAAGTGAAATCATCAATTCAGATTGGCATCTTGAATGTCACTTATTTCGTCTTGTTACAAAATTTGTATACTCTAGGAAACAGATGCTCAATTTCTGCCAAAGAAGAAATATTATAATTTTGCTGTATTAATGTGATATAAAAAAAGAGAAGAACCAGAAAACCAGCAGCAACATAGGCTCAACTATAGCTGTGGATGTCAATGGAAAACCTGAAGGACCAGTTTGGGGACAGATTGTCCAGGAAGGAAAGCCATTTTGTGATGGCTAAGAGCTGACATCAACTTGATGGTGCATATTCAATCAATATTAGTAAGAAGAGTATAATTGCTTCAAATGTGCATATTTTATATAGGCCATGACCCAAAAAAATGGACAATTGCAAAAAATGTAGCTTTTATTAATAGGCAGCTTTAATTGGAATTATTTTTGTCTAATGTCATCATAATATCTGTATCTGCATGAAACTTTGGCCACACTTAGAGGAAAAATTGAATGATAAATTATTAAGATGAAAAAGATCAGAATATTTCCCCAAATCTGCAATATTGGTTGCAGTGAACAACTGATTTAAACTCAACTGTTCAAAATTTAAGGAGGCAACCATGCATACAAAATCAAACAGAAAATATATATTTTCCTAAACAGTAGTTCTTTTGAGTTTTAATACATGGAAACTACTCAAGTTTATTTTAGAGATATAGGAGATGCTGATAGGAGCTAACAATGATGTTATTAAATAAAAGCATGACCATACATGGCATTTTTTAAATTTATTTTGCTTTTATCAAACAAAGATTCACTGCTTTTATGGAATCACTGCAATTTAAGGTGAACAATTTGACTCAATTTACCCATCTGCAAGGATCACTAATGAGACCGATGAAAAGGGGAGACAGTTTGGTCCTCCGAACCTCAGGAGAAACGGTACAGGAGACAGCCATGAAGCATTCAGCACAAGCTTTCCGCATACCCCAAATGTTATCAGAGCAGAGCTCAAAAAACTTTGGAATCTGCCAAAATAAAGACACAGCAGAACAATTGATTTGTTTGTATTCATTATCTTGTCTACTTGGAAAATGTTTACTTACAAATACTGATCAGATTAGCAGGCAAAACATTCACTTAGTAGTTTGTACAAAGAGTAAATTATTTATCGAATGATTTAATCACAAATGAATGAAAACATGTAAGATCAACTTAATCTTACTCTTAGCTGACACTATATTAGTGCATTTCATACTTCTAAGAATATAATACTATAACGGAAAGCTCAGTTCCTTAAGAATGTCAGTCTAATTTGAGTCTCTGATGAGAAGCTGACAGGAGAACTTTAAAAATGTTCATGTCCTTTTAGCAAAGCTGAGGAAAGGAATGTATTGAAGGATTAACCTTGTAAAATTAAGTTATCATATCTAACTAAAGATCAAGCATACTGCAGTTTTAGCCTGAAGAGAGAAAAAACAGGAAGGGGATGTGTGTGGAATTTATAAGCACCAAATTGGAAGGGAAAAATAGTTTCCTTAGTGGACTAGAATGGCCAACATACAGTCTATCAGTGTCTTGCAAGTTGTAGCAATTTAAAAAAAGCCAAATTTCTTTCTTTTCTGAATTTAGGAATGACGTTTGAGGTCAACAAAATGAAACTTCTTTTTTCTGGCAATAATTTTGTTTGCCAACCAAAAAAGGTTCAGCCATGGCTGAAACTCAAGAACAACATTTTAAAATGAAGACATATTTTAGGAAGCAATGAATATTACTTAATAGTGGAGAAAATACATATTTGTTCCGCCAGATTGAACAAGTTGTAGTAACTTTGCATTCTACAGTACTGTCATGTATTAAGGTCTGGCAATTGCTGGAAGGAGATCTCTCCAGTAAAGTTTTCCCATTAATCCAAGCATTTCAGAGGAGTTGTCTGCTTTCTATACACAGAAGACATTAATTTGGTATCCTTGATATGACATAGACTGCTAACAGTATGAAATCCCAAGGTGTGTAAGTTGACTCTGAGATTTTAACATACCAAATTATTTTCTGTGGCTTCTTGCCCAACTGCGCTGCATATATCACCAAAGCTGGCTGCACAGACCTAAAGCAAAAGAAATAAACACAATGCTTCTTTGTTGCTGCCATAATGTTAATCTACTTTGCATTTTGTTATACAAAACTAACTTAATGATGGACCTTCATAAACAAAAGCTGAATGCTACATCAAAACCACGTACAGAAATGGGATGGGGTGGGAAAATGTGTCATGATTAAAATGCTATGTTTCATGTTACTTGCTTCACAAGTCAAAATGGGAACACAGAATGGTTATATGATTAAAGTAAACATATGGGAGTCATTATTTGGATATAATCACATTCTGTACTTTTATCAGGCAGTTCTTAAATGCATCGTGTATGCATATCTCAGTTAGTCCCATTAGAATATTTATAATAAGCCCTTCAATGGCCTTAAAGTGTGCATCAATTGATTTGTATTGGCTAGGGTTGATTTTAGATGGTGCCAGTTTTCAATACTTCCTAATAGCCAATTTAATGAGTGGCAGTTCAAATGTAAAACAAGATATACTTGCTTTGGCACTTATAATAGTACTTACAGGTTAAGTTAATTTAATTCCAAAATTTTATTAGGTATGTTCCAATGCAGATGACTAAGTTAGTATAAAATCAACAAATGTTAACCTTCCGGACTTGAAACAGTTTTCCATCACTGCAAAGTTCACAGAATCGAGGAAGCAGCAAGCGCTCAAGGGTAGATTTGTTCACCATAGATGACATTTTGCAGATTATCTATTGAGATTGAGAGAGAGAGAAAATCCTTTTTTTCCTTTATTTTATCATTTTCTTTAGATTTTTTTAAATCATTTATATGACACATGTATTAAAAGATGTAACTCGCTTGGGAACAGTGTTACAAGTTCAAGAATAAAATTCACCAGGTGCATAGGTATTAAGGCATGATGCCATCATGGAACAAGATACAATACATAAAAACAATTCCTTTAAAGAAACAGTGACTATATCTAGTTGATCTCATACTAGAAGTGCTATAAATAGAGTAAACAATCAAAGAATTCCAACAAAAACAGATTGCATCCAGCAAAAATAAAGCTGCTCTTGTGTACTGGTGTTTTTACATTAACCATGACTCTGTATGCTTGTGGTTTTCCTCTTTGGAAGGAAGGAGAAAGTCTGGTTTGTGTCACTGTCAGAAGCCAGAAAGCTACAAGAGATTGCCATTAACACAGATCAACACATCTCTAATCATATTATGCTTTTATATGGCTTTTGATTGTAAGCAGTTTGGGGAACAATGTTTGCTGAAAAATAAAATATAAATGGGAGAAAATAAAGTATAGATCATACAATGTCTGACTGGGGGGAGAAGGCGGGGAAATCCTTTTGTACTGTTGTATATCCTTGAAGTCACCATGAGTAGACGTTGACTGGAGATTGCTTTTGAAAATCCAGGAAACAACAATAGTAGTTGCAAACATTCCTTCTGCTTGCTTAACCACAAAAGCCTTCTTTCCCTGAATTTTACCTGCATGTTTGCCTTTCTAAAATTTCCTACAATACAGAACACAGATGACCAATTAATTTTCCCAAGGGGCCACATGAGAAATTGGGACTGTTGTGGAGGGCTGCTCCACCCCCTGCCAATGCTACCCCACCCTCCGCTGCTGCCCTGCCCCTGATGCTGCTCCCCTTGCCAATGCTCCATCCCCAGTGATGCCACAGGCCAGATTGGGACCATCTACAATAGGGGTCCCAACCAGTAGGCTGCGGCTCACTACCAAGCCGTGGCCTCTTGGTCACCGGGCTGCGGAAGCATCATAGCAAGTGGTGGGTGGACGGGAGCATTGCGCAGGCGCTTACAGTCCTGTTCACATGGGTGCTTGCCCTCATAAAGGCACCTGTTCTTTCCCCCTTGGGCCACCAACCCATAAAGGTTGGGGAACTCTGATCTGCTGGCTGTAAAATGACCAAGTATGATATAGAAAAGTTAGCTTTTCATCTCAAGCATTGGGAACAGATACCATTCCAAAATCCAAATTTTAAAGAGGTATAAAATTATTCATTTGTTTGAATGAAATTTTGAACAAGATTCTCTGCTAAGAGGGTAAGACACAAGATAAATTGAATGCATTCCTGTTCAAATGACATAAGAAAGAGGTCAATATTTGGAAAACTGCTGAATATGCCAATAGCAAAAGTGAAATTTAATTAATAACATTGTTTTACATAATTACATAAATGACATTAATATGCTAGATAAATCCCTCTATTATTAGTTCACAATCACAATAAATGAGATACCTACATTGACTGCCTCCACCTTGTATTCATCATCACTTTCTGGAGCAGAAAGCTCCAACAGAATTGGACACACCTTATTTTCAATATCATGTTGAGCAATAAGTTGTTGATCCAGTAATATTAGCAGTGAATCCTGGCTTGCTTTTCTAACCTAACAGTGTGCAAAGAAGAAATAATAATAATATATTATGGAATAATATTTTGTGACCAGCATGCATGAAACTGATCAAATTTTTTGAGTTAACAGTTAAGTTCCATTGTTATAATCTCGTTATCACAAGATTATACATCATGGCATTGCTTTTAAGAGAGAAAAATATGGTTTTATGGGCACACATGTTTTATCCATATCCTGGATTTCTGAGACAAGGGCAGCACATACTAATGTGGTTTTATTAAGCTGGTAATTCTCAGAGCTCAAATGTGGTACTTATAGCTTTACCTTGTCCATCCATATAGCAGAGGTGAAAGGCTACAGAGATCACAAGCAATGATGCTCTATTGCAGTCCCCCCACATCCCATTGGGGATGTGTCTCAAAATTAAACTGGACTTCCATCACCTGTTAAAAATGGAATTGTTCTGGATGGCCTTTTGGAAATAAATGACTTAAATAATATAAAGCAGTAAGTTTAGTAGAATTAGCTTTACGTTTTTAATCTTATGTTATAAACTGTTAGTTCCTTCCAATAAAACATAATTAGGATTAAACACAGTTCATATAGATTTAGGTATTATAAGGTATGGTAAATTTTAATGTCTCTTCAAAGCTATGTCACAGGACGATAAGGAAACTTATAAGCACAAATCACATTGTATATCAAGCAAAATCAAAGTATCTGACTGACTATTACAAGAAAAAAATACAACAATACATTCCATTCAAGAAAACAATACCTGATTATTTGGATCTGTGAGGTATCTCACCACTATAGGCATAAGGTATTCAGAAAATGCTGCAGGAAAGTTTGGCCTACTCTCCTGTAGAAAAATGGCAATGGGTGGTATCTGTTCCATTAATTCTGTCCGTACAGTAGGTTCTAGAAATTAATTTTTTTTAAAAAAATTAAAAATACTTAAGCCAACATTTGTATCCCATTAGCAGCTGAAAAGATGGATCTAGGAAGCTGACAAATAGTGACTGTTTATCCCTGGCACTGACATTAAGCATGATGCCTCCAATTAAATAAAGGCAGCATATAGCCATCAAACTTTTAAAAAGTGTTCCATTAATTATTATAGTCTTTTAATACTTAATATTAAATACTATTTAATAAATTGATGGACATCACAGTATCTCCTAGCTGCAATTTTTACATTTACTAGTAATAGTGTAAAAAGTAGTGAAATGTAAAAAGTTTTCCAATGTTCATAATTTTCATTAGTTTCAATAGCTGATTCCAATGCTAATACTCTGGAGAAAGGGGGAAAATTGTCTCTATCAATATTTTTCACATTGTGCATGATTATTTCTCTAAACTATTCCCTCCTTTACAAAACTATTTTTAAGCTGAACAGATTCAAATATCATAACCTTTTTTACAGAGGAGCGATTCCTATCCAATACTCTATGTGGTAGGTTTTTTTCTTATCCTTTCTCCAAAAATATAGCATCTTATCTCAAGGGCAATAAACTGAAAATAGTTTACATGCAACTTATATTGCATTATAAACTGATAAAAATAGGGAAATAGAAACAAAATAATGTAATAAACATATGAAGAAATCACTTCCTCCTTCACAAGTATAAACAACTTCAGTAATTTATCACTTTCTCATAGTGTCTACAAGAACAACAAAATCTATTGAGATTTCAAACAAAAATGTGAAAAACATCTGGAAATCTCTTTACATTTTTATTTTGGCATAAAATAACCTTTGTAGCCTACAAATTAGAAATCAGATATGCAAATTATCTTTGGGAATTTACAAGATCTTTTAGAGATGCTGATACTGTCACAGCAAATCAGGTAAAATATTTAATTCATAATTTCTTCCATTCGATTCTCAAAATCTGTAAAACCCTGCCAGTTATTAAAGTCATAAGCTAGATTATATATGTACAAGTTTATACACAAATACACTAATACAAAGAACGCATCTTTAATTAATGCAAGTATAAAGACTGGAAGAGTCACCTGTATCTTCAGATAGCCGGACCACTATTGACATAACTGTCAAGAAATCTTCCTCATTATGATTGAAATCTCGAAAGACATCAAGTAGACCCCTGGCAATTATTTGCCTGCGTGAGCAAAAAATGTACACATAGTTATTGTTTGAAATATTAATTCATAATTACAGTTTTGTGAACAAACTAACAACAGTATAGTCTAATTCAACTGCAGGTGTGTTTTATTTGTGTTCAACACAAATCCACTTTTCCAAATTACTCAGAGAATTGCTGGAAAAAGATAACATACAAAGCAATACTGATTGGGAATTAAAGTCTCCTTTTATAAAATCCTAAAGGAATTCTAAACTGAGAGATAGGCCAAGACAGCATCTAAGAGTTAAATAACTGATGAATTACAGCTTTTTGAGTATCATGTTTCCCCAAAAATAAGACCTTGTCTTATTTTTTTTGAACCCTGAAATAAGCCTTTGGCCTTATTGTCATGCACCCAAAAGCCCAATTGGGCTTATTATCAGGGGATGTATTATTTTGGGAAAAACAGGGTATTTTTCTCTCTGCTTTCAGCATGCAAAAGAAGGTAAAAGTTCTTCATTTCAGCACTGATATGTCTATATAAATCACTGAACATGCATATATAAAGGCCTAGAGAAAAAAGATTAATAATCAAAGCAATTAAATGGCTATGTTACAAGCAGAATTTTGAAACTGTTATTATCATACTATAGTTATTAATTATTATAGGAATATTGTTGTAAAATCAAAGCAATTTTTCCCATTTTGTTCTGGTACTGCTGTTTATTATCACAGAAGAGAGAATATACCATGATGTTCATTCATTATACAGGTAGTCCTCATTTACCAACTTCCTCATTCAGCAAGCATTTGAAGCTACAAAAATGTTTTTTAGAAAACCTGTGACAAATCTTGCATTTGTGACTATTACAGTGTCCCACAGGGACACAAGTGCTGTTTGCGCATTTTGCAATTGGCTTGGTAGAAGCTGAGTTAATAGAGAAGTAAGACAGAAGTAAAATCATGTCTTTATCATGATGTTTTGCTTAACAATGGCAGTTTCAGACATTTTTTTTTACAACTGAAGAGAAAGTGAGACCGTAAGCCTGTTGTGGTCACATAATTGCAGAATTGCAAGTGCCAATTTTGGTCATTAAACAAGGAATACCTGTATACAATTCCCTTCTTTAAATTTTTATCTCACCACATAGACAAAAAATCTCTAAAACCATCGTTTTTGCAATATCAAAACTTTCTCTAATACTTTATTTGAAACAATGCATACATGATACGATCTAAAACTTAGTTGGCCCATGAAAGAGCAAAACATCCTGCATCCCTCAAATATTTTGGCCAACTTGCATCAGCTCCAGAAAGCATAGCCAAAAGGATCTAAATCAAAAGTTATTCAAAATATCTAAACATCATTAATTGCCTATCCCAGTTATTTGATTTTTTTTTTTAAATGCAGCAAACTAGTAATAATTATTTTCTATATTACCTGTTAAATATATTATCACTAAAAGCATATTTTTCTAAACGTCCAAGTGGAGTTAAGTTATCCTGCCCTGGAATGTCCAGGAAAGCAGTTATCCTCATGCTCTCACAATCTGGTCCATAGTCTTCAAACCCAACTTTAAAAAGAAAGAAAAATGACATGTCAGCATGAAAGGAAGAGGGGGGAATCCAACACCAATCTAATTTACAAAGGCACCTGTGGCTGCATTTCCTTTATCAAACAGCAAATTTTGCTTCTATAAGTGTATGCTCACTTCCATGCCTCAATAGAAAGGGTTAAAAAGAAGTTAGATTTGTCAGGTGATATGCAAGGGCAGCAGTTAGTTGCAAAAGGGTGGCTTTGAGTAACTTGTTTAAGTGTATTTCCTTTGTTTCAAAAACACAGACTTTGAAAAATAAAAACAGTTTACAATGGCTGTCTCAAGATTAATTGCCTTCCCAACTCTCACCCCAAAGCTGAACTAAAACAATCATTGGGACCAAAACATATTTACTTTGTCAGAAGTGATCAAAAAAATGATAAACCAGATAATACAGGGTCTGAAATCCAGATGCAACTATATGCAAGGAAACCTAATATAATATTGAAAGTGGCACACTACAACCAGAACAATCTAAGAAATTTCACATTGTGATTGACTGAAGAGTAGTCGTTTGATGGAAGACACAAAGTAGAAAGATGTGTTTGTTATTAGTAAAGTTGCATTAAAAAGTAACATTAAAGAAAATTTTCCAAGACAATTTAGTACCTAAGAATACACACACATTATTTTTAACAATGTTGAATAGATACTCCACTTTTGCTTTAAAAAGAAAGCGGGGAAAAATATATGAATTGCACAAATTCCCACAGATAGTCCTCACTTAACAACCTCAATTGGCATTGGAATTTCCATCCCCAAGCAAAATGGTTGGTAGGTGAAACATCATATAACACATTACTTAGCAATAGCAGTTCTGGTAACGGTTACTGTAGTCATTAAGTGAGGACTGTGCCATTAAGCAAGGAACTTACATTTCTTCTGTGTTTCCATCCTTGTCACTTCATCTCCCCTATCTAAAGTGTCGCTTTGCGTACCCATGCTACTCTACCTCCACTGACTTTTACAATCTTCTTCGTTCTGTTGCTAGTGGCGCAAAAGTCAGTGAAGGTTTGATTTGATTTGATTTATTCATATTTATATACCGCCCCTCTCCGTAGACTCGGGGCGGTTTACAGCCACATCTAAAAAC
>JANHFP010005147.1:58688-69543 GCA_032468135.1 Calamaria suluensis
TTCTTGCTTCACGATTTGATGGGGTTTTTTTCCCCTATAAAACACCAGTAATGACATGACTATATATGCAACTGAGACATTCACAGAAGGTTTTATTCTAAGAAAAAAAAACTTTTTTGTTACATCTGTTTTAGAAAAAGTAGACGTTCAGGAATGTTGTATTTAAATACCATCCTGAAAAAATGGAATAACTTGTAATTGATAATGTTACTCGAACATGACGAAAATATCTGGAAAATCCTTACTTGGGCCATAACAGTTAATAATAACAGTACATTTATTAAAACCCCTAATCATCAATATATTAAAAAATATTTCTGGACCACTTATTTCTTCCATTTCTTATTTCTTGTTCCAATTTTAAGCAGTTGTTACTAAAAATTGCTACCCTCTAGCAGATTTTTAGTCTCCACTTATATATACTGATTCCCTAGATGAGAAATCTTTCTCGTACAGAACAAAAATGTTAGGATATTTTTTAAAAAAATTACTAGTTATGATACATGAGTGATATATAGCCATAGCAATAGCACTTAGACTTATATACACAGTGTTTTACAGCCCTCTCTAAGCAGTTTACATATTGCCCCCAGCCATCTGGATCCTGATTTTATCGACCTCAGAATGATGGAAGGCTGAGTCAACCTTGAGCCAGTCAGAATTGAACTCGTGACAAAATGAGCAGAATTAGCCTGCAACACTGCAATCTAACCATGGCTAATTATATATGGTTTATGAATGGTAAAAACCTTTAAGATGAAGATGATTGTAAACCAGTGTTTCTCGGCCTTGACAGCCTAAAGGTGTGTGGACTTCAACTCCCAGAATTCCCCAGCTGGCATGCTGGTTGAGGAAACCTGGGAACTGAAATCCACCCATCTTCCAACTGTGAAGGTTGAGAAACACTGTTATAACCCATTGGGAGACTTCAGTGGTAGCAATATACTAAGTTTGGACATACAGACAGAGATGACAGACAGATAAAAGGTTTGGGCACTGAAATGGAAGATACTTAAATAGAACCAATTATTCAGAAGAATTATGGGTTCATCTTTTATTTTAAGATGGACATGGACTACCATCTATTAGGAATGCTTTATTTTGTAGTCTTCCTATAATCTTGATTGTAGGGAGTATCACTTCTTCAATAGAGTTGTAAATGTCTGGAACACCCTACCTGATCCTGTTGTTAGTCTCGCTAATCCCCACACCTTTTCCCTTAAACTGTCTACTGTGGACCTTTCATGCTTTCTAAGAGTCCCTTAAGGGGGCATGCATAAGTGCACCTGCGTGCCTACTGTCCCTGTCCTACTGTTTCTATATGTAATCATCGTATGTGATTACACATGGCTATGTTATGTCTATTTATATCTTTAATTATGCCTATTTTTTGTGCCAGTGTCTATCCTGTTACTTGTTACTTTGTACTTGTTGACAAATTAAATTAAATAATATATATATATAGTCTTCCATGTTGTTGGCTGAAACAGCTCCTTCCATAAAAGCTATAATTCTATGTGCAATTGCTCCTATCCTGAGGCCTTTTTGTCCTATGCATGAACTACTGTATTGATATCAAATAAATCTTTCAGCATTCATGGACAATGGACAATAAATAAAGTCCTGAAAAATTGGTAAAAATACTCATGCCAAGTTATCAAAGACAAAATATTTGTAAGACCCAAGCTATCATCCTATCTAAAGCAAGTCCAAACATGACTAGCTTATGACACTCGTAACAGTCTAGCAGACTCAGATTAAAGCAAGTTTTTCAAGATAGATTTCCATATTCTACATTCATGATATCTATAATTAAAATATGTTGAAAAGAATATATACAGGAAGACATGTAAACAATATAAGAAGGGATTGGGTTGTTATTCTGTTTTAGACACGGATGTAGGTTTTTATTACTTCCTTGTGCTCATCTTTACTAGAAAACCATATTTGCGTGATGGGTACAAACCACTCTCTGATTTCAACAACAAAAATACATTGTACAAAAGTCTCTGAAGGTCCTTGATATCTCCCAAAAAGGAGATATAACTCACCATGTGGATGGAACAGGTAGAAATATAAAGTCAATAGAAAAAGCAAAGGAAGCTTTTCTAACTCATTCCTATATTATGCCATGAACCATTTCTCAGACTTCTATGAGAATAATTACTATAATTCCTTTTTAAAATTTGTTGCAAATTTATGAAGGATTTTCAGAAATGGTTTGCCATTGCCTCTTTCCTGGGGCTGAGGGAGAATGACTGGCCCAAAATCACCCAGCTGGTGTTATGGCCTGCCGGTGGGCAGCAAACCTAGTAGTAGAGTCAGACGGTGAGGAGGTTGGGGAGGAACTTGGGCCAGTTCTGGGGGCTGGGGAAATCTTGGATGAGCATTCTGTCTTGGACACAGAGAGGGAGTTAGACAGCAGCAAGTCAGAGGAATAGCTGGAGCCTGTTCCCAGTGTGTGCATGTGCAGAACTGCCAGAAGACAAGAACAATTAAGAAAGCAGGATAGAGTTTGGAGTAAGGCCACACCTTAGAGATGATTGGCCCCTCCCATAGAACATAAAAGGAGCAAACGGGATGTGGGCTTTTGCAGGAAGCAATTAGTGCATCTCGTTTCAAGATTGGAAAGTTGTGTTCGTGACTCTAATAGACTCGGTGCCAAGTTTGGCCTTGCTCTTTATTTGGATAATTGGTTCTCTGGGAGCGTTCCAAGTGAGATAAGGTGGTGGTTGATAAACAGTCCTCTGAAAGACTGTTTGCCAAAACCTTGTTGACTGTGAATGAATGGAATTCGCAGTCGTGTTAATAAAAGAGGTTTTACTGGGATTAAGACTTTGCTTCATTCTTGCTAAGGAAGCCTAGGTCAGAATGGCTTTGTGCCTAAGGCAAGTCTAGAACTCAGTCTTCTGGGATTTCTAGTGGATGCTTAACCACTACAACAAACCGACTCTCTTCATGATCCCTTTAAGTATGCTAATTATCCTTCATCATTTGAACCTACTATTGCCCATAAAAATTCTTTCCTGATTGGAAAAAAAATCTGATTGTAGTTTTCCATTCTCAAAATATTAGATTTATTCCTCTCTTCCTGAATTTTACAGAGGTAATTTGGTCCATCTCTATGACTTTTTCAGCTACAATGGAACACAATGTTATAAATAAGTAAATTATTATATTAATAATTATTAATAGGAATTGCCAATAGCAAAAGTATATCAAGGAATTTAATGGGAGAGGATGTGAATATTAGCCTGTTAGTATTGTTCTGATTTTCTTCTTAGTGTTTTTAGAATGTCAGATGGAGAGATATTTTTAATCCTATATCTGCCCCATCAAGCTTCTGGCATCAGGTTTCTAGAAATTTCGAAGCTTCTGACATTTGATTTACTGATATCTAAATCCCTACTAAATTCCACTTCCTTATTGTATTTGCAGTGATTGAATTGTCTTAGCTTGATTCAAATAGAATTTAACTCACATGGTTCTTGAAAAGGCATAAATCATGTAAGAGTCCCTCAGGAAGGATGGAAAATCCAAGGTCATTCTTTGAAAAAAGTAGAGCACTTTGGATTTAAAAATTAGGGTCCAGTGTAATGCTGCTTGATTGCTTTGTTTTAGTGAATTAATTATTCAAAACAAAAAGGAATAAACCTTATCCCAAATATTAAAATGTAATTAATTATTTGTTAGGCGATGTATTTGTTTTTACCTTAAAAAATGCAATCCTTGTTTCTGAAATATAGTCTTTCACTATATTCCTTTTGCTCTAATACAGAAAGCTGACTTAAGTATCCAGAAATTAATATATGTGGTCTTCTGTTTAAGTCCCCATTGAGTCAAGTGCTGGTTCATTGGCACAAATACAACTAATAAAATTAGAAATGTTTGCCACCATGGGGCTGCCTTCCCAGTTTTGTATGTGGGAAAAACCAAATCTGATTATAAAATGTTAACATAGAAGCCGTTTTAAACCTCTGCAAAGGAGAATTAATATTTAGGGTGATGATTAAGGCATAGGCCCTATCAGTGGTGAAATTATTATTTTTTTACTACCAGTTCTGTGGGCATTACTTGGTGGGCATAGTGTGGCTTGGTGGGTGTGGCTTGGTGGGCACAGCAGGGGAAGGAAGGACACTGCAAAATCTCAATTTCCTCCCTACTCCTGAGAGAAAGATATTGCAAAATCTCCATTCCCACCCCACTCTGGGGCCAGCCAGAGGTGGTATTTGCTAGTTCTCAGAACGACTAAAAATTTCTGAGCTACTGGTTCTCCAGAACCTGTTAGAATCTGCTGGGTTTCACCCCTGGGCCATATAATAAATTACATATAGGGAATATGAGTTCAAATCTCTTCTGGCACAAAGCACTTCAACTGCCATTAGTTAAACTATCTTGAAGAACTGCCACAATAATAAAATAAGAGATGTTATTATTTACAAGATGTTCTTAGACTGTGATAGAAAAGGAATCTAAATGCACAGTGCAATTCTTTAATATTGAATGCCTTTAGGCCATTTCCCCAAATGTTGTGTTTCCAAGGCAACAATAGAACTCTGATGTTGGTTCATAACATCAAAGGAAGATGAGCTGATTTTGCTCTTCTTCAACCTCTGATTTGCTGGAGGATAATGTCATTGCATTTTCCCTTCTGTCACCAGATGTTGTGCTCTCTCTTTAGCCCAAAGACCTGAGGAAACCTGAGGTATAAAGGTCATGATACTGTCTGATTATAAAACCACTCACAAACCTCTCTGTCCTCTGGTTCACTTGGCAGTTCAGAATTATCTCTGGTGTGTTTTGATTTTGGAAGGTGAGCAATCACTTTGCTATTTGAAGGTTTTCTCAGAGTTCTTTGATGCTCAGCCATCATTTGTCTTTCTGTGATAAAGGTCTACTAGTTGCTATACTCTTGTGCTGGTATAAATGCCATCAGCAGTGGAAAATAATTGAGCTTTCCTTTCTTCCACATTCCTTGTTTCTTGCCTGAACAACTCTTTCCTTGCGCTGGTTGTTATTATGCCTGAAGAATTATGCTAAATCAGTTTGAAAATTAATCTTTGAGTTTTATGAATTCAATGGATTAGACTATGGGGTGGGGGGCATAGCAACTATTTTTATTCAGTGGATGTTTTTAGTTGTTTTTCTTTTTTTAAAAAAAACAGTTTCCAAGGCCCATGGGGGGGGGGGGTAGAGCAGAGCAGCATCAGAATCTGATGTGAAAATATGCCTAAAAAGTAAGAATTAGCGTAGCCATGTTACTTTCATAAAAAACAGGGGATTCCTGGGATATTCCCAGTTTTAGAATGTATGTTTTATTTGGAATTAGACTGCGTTGAGAAGTAGGTTTGTATAACTGTCAGTATATGTTTGGATAAGATGTTGGTTTAAGAGAAATGGTAACTAAAACGATATCATAATATTTTATTAACTGCACAGTGAAAGAAGAACTCTGTTTAGTTAATTGGGTAGTTTTTCAAAACTAGATGTTAAGGCAAAGAAGGAATTATTTTCCCTGATAGCATCCTTACATTCTTTTAGATTTTACTCATGGCTGTAGCAGAATGATTTAGTTTACCAGGAATGACATAAGTCTGTAAGAATTCCTATAAGAATGAATGCAGACAAGAATACCTTTACTCCTAGGTCACTATAAAAGAGACTTTAAAAAGTAATGATTTGGGGGAGTAAAGTAGCAGGTAAGCAATTAAGAAACTTCCAGAAGTTTTGAATATCAACTTATGTCCGCTTCAGCCAGCCCATTAGCAAGAGATTTATAGGCTTGAAGTCTAAAACAATTGCTGGACACAATATTCCATACTTCCATTGTACATGATTGTTGCCATGACTATCTGTATTCTATTTCATCCAATTTCATCTGATTTCATACATTTCTCCCAGGGGTGAAATCCAGCAGGTTCTGACAGGTTCTGGAGAACTGGTAGCGGAAATTTTGAGCAGTTTGGAAAACCAGTAGCAGAAATTTTGAGCAGCTCAGAGAACCAGTAGTAGAAATTTTGAGTAGTTTCGAAAACTGACAAATACCACCTCTGACTGGCCCCAGAGTGGGGTGGGAATGGAGATTTTGCAATATCCTTCCCTCAGGAGTAGGGAGGAAATTGAGATTTTGCAGTATCTTTCCTTCCCCTGCTGTGCCCATCAAGCCACACCCACCAAGCCACACTATGCCCACCAAGCCATGCCCACAGAACCGGTAGTAAAAAATTGATTTTACAACTTATTTCTCTGGTTTCTGTTTGGTAAGGGAGGGCTGGTCAATTACTAAAACATGAATAAGGATAATCCAAGAAAAACACTTGAATCAGAGTTATATTACTAAGGCATACAGGACATTGCAAGCCAGGAGAATCAGAATTCAGAACATCATTGCTTAGTTACAAACTGAGAAAGAAAGCACCTCCAAAGTAAACCAGAAAGGAAACATGATTGGTTAAGCTAACTTTATTTTATTGTAAGATTACATTAACAGAATTGTGCAGGTCTGAAACTGCAGATTTCCTGCTGTCTCTTATTAGTCTGATCAATTAGGGTGGGTCCTTCCTAGGTTTCTTTCTCTGACCATTAAGCAACTGTGGGTTCCTCCCTCGCTTGTCTGATTGTTCCCTCAGACACATCACTTCCTCTCTTCCCTCAAGATCATTCCCACATACCATTCCTACAGAAAAGCCAAACAGGAAAATGGAGCAGGAAGCCAGTTGATTCTGACCCAAATATGTACTATGCGTGCCATCATGTCCTTCTTCAGTTCCTACTTCAGGAACAAAGTATGTGAAACTCAGTTTTGATTTGACATGAGGAACTTGCCATAGAAGCTAAACTAAGAACTGAGCCTATAAAAATTCCTCTTCTATCTCCGTGTAACTTAACTAGAACCAGGAATCCAAAAGCCTTTTTAGTTTTTAATTGCACCTTAGCATAGAGATGGGCAGTGTCTTATTTTTATAGGCTTATTCTGCACCTGAACAATAACAGCAATAGCAATATCATTTAGACTTAAATAGTGTTTTACAGCCCTCTCATCTGACAGTTGAAAAGGACATGGTGTTTTTTTTTTAATTTTACAGGAAACAAACAATAAAAATATTAACCACTAGATAATGCCATTTTGAGAAGCAAATCTTGGGAATGGCTTCTGGTTACTATTTATCCAGCCAGTGATATAACTAGTTCAAGCAGTGGTGAAGAAAAATAATTAGATGTTATAAGTAAATCTGCTCCACTTTGAGTGCCATTCCATACATATGAGGCTCTTCAAAGCCAACATTTTCTTTTCTACTACCTCTGTCTTTCAGTGAGAGAGGTATTTACCAGGGGTGGGTTCCACTTACTTTTACTAATGGTTTGCAACAGGAGCATGCATACTTCTGCATATGCGCAGATCATCCTTGATAACATCTGGGTGGGTGGGCAGAACCTCCCGCTAGTTTTACTACTGATTCGCAAGAACTGACAGCAACCCACCACTGGTATTTACCTAGGCTAAGTAGTGACTCATAAAGATGGTATGGAATAATAATGCTGAGCTACAACTGTCTATTTTGTGTATATTTGCCTCAGATTTATTTCTCTATAATATGTGAAACCCTGCTGACATCAACTTAAAGACAAGCAATTTCTTTTTAGTCATTTATTCCCTTAGGCTCTGTGCTTGTTAGATTTGCAGTTGATCCACCAAATCAAGCAAACACTTCTCCTGAAGAGTTCAGACTGCCCTTCTAAGTTTGTATACATTAGGTTTCTGGCCAGTTAGTAGCAGTTCATTAACACCCATTTCTCTATAAATAAGCCTTTGAGAAACAACATTTTATCTTGGGAATTCTTGATGCTGAACTGTGGCTGAATTCTCCATTAATCATTTTTTTTGTGTTTCATTCTGGTTTGAAGTAAAAATCTGTCTAGACTATTAAGGGTGAGTTTATTTGGTTGCCACATTGGGCATATAAATGTGTATATCTGTACTAAAGAAAAAGTTAGTGTGAGACTGAAAAGTGCACCAGTGGGGTGTTGAGAGCTCCAAGCATAAAAGAAAGCAAATTAATTTAAGCAAAACATTTCCCATATGGAATATATATAAAGTCTAGACAATGAGTCAGGATTTTCCTAGGTAACTTTCCTTGGAAATTGCAGAACAGAATCTGTTTCTATAACAAACTGTGTATTTGTTGCACAGTTTAAAATGTAACTATTTTAAATATTTTTTTTCATCCTGTAACACACTAAAGATCAAATCATAAAATGTCAGATAATTTTAACTTGCCACCATCCAATGACTCTTCCCTATTTCATGTACAGATACATTCCTCTATATTTCATAACATTTTAATTAAACATGGCTTACTTGCTTCTGAGTAAATTCTATAGGTTAAATCCACAGACAATACATTATTCTCTTTGCAGTTTTCACACTGAGATTACATTGCCTGCTTTTCTAAAAGTTGCAGATTTAAAAGTTAACCAATATTGGGAAAAGATAAAGCTTTTTTCCTTATGAAAAAGGAAAACATAGCTTTCATTTTGTTGTTTAAAAACAATAATAAAATGGAGGATTTTAAAAAAATGCTGACATCTATTTCTGTATATTGTTTTCTGCTAGAAGGCAGAGAAAAGACAACTCACTAGCAGCTGTTAAATATATCAAAAGCAACTCATTAATTTGATTACTGATCATTTTTTAAAAAATTAAACCTTAGAATATAACTAATTGCCTTGGCTGCTTATTTACAACACATAGGTACATTCATTGGCTCTTTTATTTGATTGTTCATAATACAGTTGGGATATAAATTGGTACAAGAGAATGAAAAAAAATATTTAAATCAATTCCTAGTCAAAGAAAGCAAAAATTATCTCCCAAGGAGAGAAGTATTATTCTAGTGTTGGGGCTTTGTGAGAGAAAACATTAGATAGCTTGTTATAATAATAAACATAATGGAATTATGGATATCATCCAAACAATGATTAAATACAATGTAGGAGCCCAGCAGATACCAAAGTAGCTTAATCTGCTAAAAAAAATCATTTCATTACTTTTAATGTAGATTACAGTTGATCACCCTGAGAAACATAGATGAATTAAAACTTTTTAAGCTTTAGAAAGATGCAGAGAATGGATATATGTTTAACAGTTAGAAAACAACATGTGATATTGGCTTCAGTGCATATATTTTATGCACATTTTGCTAAAGTGGTAGCAAAAGTAGATCTTGATCCCCAATACGGTAAGTTAATGTCAGGGGCAAAAGATCAGGACTAGACATGAAGCTCCAATTAAACTGATTTATTGCTAATCATCCCTATGTACAGAAAACTACTCATTAATGGTTAGCACTATGTTAGCATTAGATAAGAGTAAATGAAATTCAAGAGAGTTTGAACTTAGTCCATTTGTGACTACATAGAGACTACAGGCTGATTCCTCTTTTGACTCCCCTGCCACTCCTTTTATAGTGAAACACATTGATTTTCCAGTTCATGTCTCCCCTGAATAGTCTATAATTTTTCAATTAGCTTCACCAAGAGGATATTTCTCAACTTGCCAGTCATCAATTGTTCTATATTGACTTTTCAGGAAGACATATTACCAAATGATAGGTCAATGCAAACTGATCTAACTAGACTTAATTTCAGTCAACTTTCATTGTAGCAATTATGCCAGATGGTAACTGACATTTTGGTTGATTTATCTTATTATGCTGTGTATATTTCTCACTACAGAGTGGTTGCTTATGAATGTTGTCCTGGATATGAAGAAGTTCCTGGAGAAAAAGGCTGCCCAGCTGGTAAATAAGATCATTAAGTGACAAAGATTCCCCAGTTTGAACCATGCAAATTTGTAGTGATCAATGTATTGAAGCACATCTCTTGATTTGACCAATGAGCAATAAATCAATAAGTAAAAAGAAAGTTGCAATAAGAATTTTTCTAGTATCTGTTCTAAACAGAGTTATATAAAAGTGGTGGCTTTTTAATGTTTAAAACCAGTCATTATGCTTTTTTCCCCCAAAGTATTAACAATATTAAATAGCTAGCAAGACAAGTACAGTATTGCCTAGGTGCGGGGTTTAATTAGTTAACACATATACAGAGCAAGCAGATTCTCATCTGGCGTAAAACCTTTTCAGTCCTAATTTTATTTTATCCCTATTTTCTGCCACATATTTTGGCTTTTGCTACACAGGCAAATGGGAGATTATAGTGAATGTTCTTTCCTCACCGTATCCATAAACCATGCTATTTTTGTCTGTCAATGGCTATTAATTATTTTGGTTAAAGGAAATGTAAGTTTCAGGAGTAATGTGTTGGGGGGGGGATGTTAGGAGAAATAAGCTGCTTTAGGAAATATGACAAAGAAATACTTAGCAGGCATTTCTATAAACAGAAGACTGAACTAAACACTTTTGGTCTGATGCCACAATGCTACCAAAGCTTATCTTCTTCAGTTACCTCTTTCTTGAGTTTACATTTTGCTGCTTTCTCCTATAAGTAGAGAAGATTTCCTTTCTTTCTGCCTGTTTTCCTTAAAACCTTTCAAACCCCCTTTCCTTTCTTCCCTTCCCTTCCCTTCCCTTCCCTAGCAAAATGTTCATAAATCAGTCTCACTTTCCATTATCTCCATAACCTGTCTATGCAACACCATCACATTCATGGGTTCTGTACAACAAAGACACACAAGGCATATATAGTGTGTTAGGTAAAATCTACATATTCTTTAGTGTATACTCTATATCTGTTATCTATTTATCTCTATCCTATCTATCAATATACCCTATCAATATATCCTATCTATCTATCTATCTATCTATCTATCTATCTATCTATCTATCTATCTATCTAT
>JANHFP010005147.1:73377-84049 GCA_032468135.1 Calamaria suluensis
AAAAAGAGAGTGCTTGGTAAGGCATATAAACTGATTATTGTAATTCAAGAGGAGGGAGGATATTAATTTTCTATATATGCTAATCGTTTAAGATGTATGCTTTATCTTTATTCCAAATAAAACTTTTTTTCTCAAAAAAAAAAGATTTTTTTTGAGAAAAAAGTGAGGTCATGATGCTCATTTGTGATGGTATTTGCCCTTCTGAAAAAGATTCAACTATTGATGAAGTCCTATCTTACCACCATCATTAAAAAGAAGAAGTCTAAAAGAGAGAAACCCCACTCAGAAGAGATATTGTCCATTGGTGTTTCCCAGTGGTGGGATTCTACTGGTTCGCACCAGTTCGGGTGAACCGTTAGCTCTGACTTTCAGCTGTCAGTGAACCAGTTTGCATCGAAATTCATCCATCAGCAAACTGGTTGTTAAACTGGTAGGATCCCACCACTGGTGTTTCTTATTTCATATACACCCACCCACACCCACATGTGTACAAGCACACACACATTCTTTCAATGTCAACATAACACAAGATAAACTCATTGTCTGTGATCACATCTCAAATAGAGTCAATACTGTGCATGGGTTTAACATTCAACAGAATAAAATTAAAACAGTAATTCATAAGCTGCTAGGAACAAAGATGGCACATTACGAGTGATATGTAGCACATCAGATTTTTACCCTCTCTCAACCTCACTATTGGGCAAGCTCCACTCTTTCCAATCTCCAATACAACATTATGCAATTTTTTTTATAAATATGTTGAAACAGCATGTGATGTAATATGCAATATAAGTTTTTTTAATATTTTCCCCATTCTTTTTACCTTCTATTACCCATAACTATAAAAAAACCAATAAAATATACTGCTAAAAAAAGAAGAAAGATAGAATTGTTAATACCAGTAAAGGAGAATATTTGTAACTCAGGGTTGAAATGAGGGGTCCTTGAAGCTCTTTGACCTTAGTGGGTTTTTTTTCTTGCATAAATTTCATTACCCAAACTAGGTGACATCATCAGTGCTAGTGTTGCTAAAGACAAGCCCAAACTAGAAACTTAATTTGCATACAACAAAAGAGTAGTGTAGTAGTAATCATCATTCCCAAACATTTGTGGCTGAAATATAGTCTGCTTTTGGGTTTTCTTGTCTGCTAAACTGTTACTTGCTCAGGTGATAGTACTTTTGAGAATCTGTAGATTTACTTTAATCATGGCACCTTCATGACTAGAGGAATAACGTTACTTCAGCTACTGTAATCACTTTGCCACAGGAATCAGCACTTTTTTGTAGACAGCCTATAAAGTAAATACTAATAATACTAATAATACTAATAATAATACTAATAATAATACTAATAATAATACTAATAATAATACTAATAATAATATTAATAATACTAATAATACTAATACTAATACTACTAATACTAATACTAATACTAATACTAATACTAATAATACTAATACTAATACTACTAATACTAATACTAATACTAATACTAATACTAATACTACTAATACTAATAATACTACTAATACTAATAATACTAATAATACTAATAATACTAATAATACTAATAATACTAATACTAATACTAATACTAATACTAATACTAATACTAATACTAATAATAATAATAATAATAATAATAAGTCTATTGCTTTCACCAGAGATTCAAGTCTATAAGGAAGCTAAATGTATTTTTGAAATTTATTACTATTCAATCCTCTTTATTCTCTTGAGTTATAGTGTGACAGTAAATGATGGTTACAAGTTATAGTAACTGTACTGAGGTATAATGTACTATCTTGAGGATTATTAATGGCCATTTAGCTTTCATTGTAATTCATCCTTTCAGAAATATTGAATTCACATTTCAACATTCTCTTGGCAAAACTAAATCTTCCTTTAAATCACGTTCTTTTAAGATGTCCTTATTTTCACAAGAAATAAATTCTTGTATGGGAAAAGTTTTTAAATGTTACAAGCATTAATATTAATTTACAAAGACATGAATACTATGAGATCAGTTTATCTGAGGTACCATTCATGTTGAATGTTGATCTTTCTCAGTTATGAAATCCAAAGTTTTTTTAAAAAAAACTTTTAAGTTTTAAGTGAAAACCTTATTTAAGCTTCTAATGAAATTGCATTTTATTTCTACTCTATGAAAGCAATGTATACTTGGGTATATATAGTATATGTGAATGTAAATACACATATGTGCATATCACTTATAACCTAAGACAACATTCCCTATTTAAAAATGGTCTGAATCTAATCACTAGGCTTTTTACTCATTCCAACAAATGAAATTACCTTTGGGTTTTAACTAGAAGTTCTAAATAAAAAATTGGGCCACCTATTTTGAAATCTAATAAAACTCTAATCATGATGTCTGTCCTCACCATCTAGAGCTAGTATAGGCAAAAGCTTTGATAATGTTGCCCCTTTTTCTCTTTGTTCAATTGTTGTATCAACAAATTATATATGAATAGAAGGGAACCTGACTGGAGTAAATAGTTTGCAGTGTTGGCATATCTCCCTACTACAGTAGTGACTCTTCCTAACTCTTTTTCCTCTTTTGGTATACAATGTTTACATGAGTCACTGCTTTGGCGATGAGCTTTCTTCAACCCTTGTGCTGACTTTAAGGCAGGAATGGAGAGAATGGAAACCATGAGAAAGCTGTGTCAGCATTGACTCATTCCCAAGAAGCCAGATGCAGGGGGAACTGGGCAAGCTGGTCAGCACTTTCTATGGGTGGAAAGTTGAACAATAGCAATTGGCATGTTGAAATGATGTATTTGATAACACTAGAGAGGCCTCATAAACCTCTGTGATAGCAAGCTGTGCTTATATGTATGTGTGTGTTTTGTGAAGGCACCTGGTTATTTTCATATCAGCTAAAAAATACAAACACACACAAACACATATAAACAACACTCATTCATTTCTAAAGCCAAAGTACAGTATAGTTAGAGCAGTTGTCTGTCCTTTTAAATGGGGAAACAATCCTCAGTTTTGCCAAGGATCTGAACAAATGTGTTTGGTCAGAGTTGAGAAGCATCTTATCTTTAGGAAATAAATGTACCTGATTTTGTATAAGTAAACTATACTGTACTATAGAAACACTTTTTAGGAAAGACATGTTTTTGTAAATTGTAAGGAAGGCTTGGAATGAATTTGAAGACTACAGGCAGTTCCTGGGTTAAAAATGGGTTCTGTTCCTAATCCTGTCTTTAATTTGAAATTGTATGTAAGTTGGAACTCCTATTTATGAATAGACTGCCTATTACTAAAAATGACAGATGGCATTTTCCTTCCTTCAGCCAACAAACTGCTGATGCTATGCAGTGTTTACATGAAATGCTGAAAACTCCTGAAAAAAAGGCAGCATGTTAAAAAGTGCACAGCTACAGGGGTTTATAAAAACATTGTGCAGCATCAGCAGTTGATTGGCTAACCCTGCCTTTTTTAGTGGTAGACAGCCCATTATTAAGTATGGGTTGTTCATAAGTCAGATGTTCTTAACTTGGAGATTGCCTGTATTGGAGTCTCTGGCTACATAATGATATTATTACAATATACAAGTTTCTATCCCTCACTATTCTTGTTTCAATAGTTTGAACAATTGTTCCAACAAAGGAATTTCACCTCAGCTGGGCAGGGTTCTCTTAGGCATATGGCTACAGAATGTGACTATTCTCTGCAAATAATCATCCCCTGTTTATGGATGATGACGATGATGATAATGATAAGAACATTGGGCTTGAAACAAGCAACTGATTCCTCCATGCTCAGACTAGGAGAACCTTCCCTGTCCTTAAGTATTGTATTTACAATTGATTTGCCTGTATGACCAAGCAGGCTGGAGGCTACAAACATCTCTTTTTTTATATACGGCATGCAGCGAACTAAAACAATGGCCCCACCTTTCTCAGCCTATCCTCCAGATACAATTCTAGCAGTTGTAGACTCAAACGTATCAGGAGGGCATCAGATTGGAGAAAGCTGCACTGAGCAATTTGTAAGATTTGTTTTAGCTTGACTATTTTGCCTATTTATAGACAGAAACGTTAAGCACGTCAGCTTGCCATTGTTCTGAAATACTATTTAATTTTCACTCCATGGCTTATGAATCACTAGAAGAGATGTACAAGCTACTTAAAAAGAATATTCCATTTACTGTCTTCTATTCCCCCTGTAGCACTACTGAACAACCACATCTTAAAAACAGCTATGTGTGCTGAAGCTATTATTGCCGGTTTATCTATGGAAACTCTAGGGGGTAATATGTTGGAAGTAAGCTGCGTTGGCAATCAGCTGGTTCTCAATGGAAAGTCCATCATTGCTGACAAGGATGTAATGGCCACAAATGGAGTTATACACATGGTCAATGAGCTTCTCATCCCAGACTCTGGTAAGCAACAACAACAACAACAACAACCTCTCCTCTCCAACATGGTTTATGGAACTAGTCATATTTGCCCATTTAAAATCAATGTGTGAAATGGGAGAATGGAAATTGCACATAGCCCATGCCCATGCTATAATGTACACCTCCTTGTTCATAGAGATTCTGATCCTTGCATGTTCCCTACACTTTTGAGAAGTGATTCGTATTGTTTTAAAAAATTGCAAATTGCCTTTTAGGCAGACACAACTATGAAAATGGGCAAGAGACAATCAGGCTAAAACTAGATATTTTACCCCTGACAAGGGATGTGTATGATTAGGAAAATGATTCACTCAATTAAAAATATATATCTAATTTTAACTTCTAAAATGAAGTTTAAAATGTTGTGGTCCGTTGGTGGCCCGCAGAGCTGGCAGCAGAGTTGGACAGGGAGGAGGTTGGTGAGGAACATGGACAAGTCCTGGAGTATGGGGAAGGCTCAGATGAGGTCATTGTGTCGGAGGCAAATAAAGGGCCACCTGGGAGGTATGTGCTGCCTCCAGATGGCCTCCAGAGTCGGACCTCAGCGAGGCAGAGGAACAGGGGGAGCCTGTTCCCAGTTCACACATGTGCAGAACTGCCAAAAGACAAGAATAGTTAAAACAAAAGGGACAACTCAGGAGTAAGGCTTGGAGATTATTAGCTCCTCCGATAAGACTTAAAAGAGGAGCAAAGACATGTGGACCTTTTCAAGAAGCAACATTGTTAATTCTATTCAGTTTAAAGTCTGAAGCTCTATTTGATTCTGGACTTCATGTAGCTTTGCCAATTTGGTCTTTGGCAGCGTGTTAAGGGAGATAAAGGTATCAGCCTTATCCCAAAGGACTCTTTAGAACTATTTGGGACTCATTTGCGAATGAACAGAATTCACAGCTGTTGCAATAAAAGAGGTTTTTAGGACTACTCATCTATTTTACTGACTCAGGAAGCCTAGGTCAGAACAAAAAATAGGGAAAATAGGGAATGGCAATGGTAATTCTTTCTGTTTAAACGAAACATGGAGGAAATTTTAAAAAGTGAAGAATTATTTTCTCTTGAACAATTTTGAAACAGTTTTGATCCAAATTTAATTAAACCTCGATTACACCCATTGAAACCAGTCAAGACAAATTAGTCACGGGAGTCCTTGAGATTGCCTTTTTCCAAGAATCTCTACCAACCCAATGAAATCAAGAAGAATGGGCATGTTGCAAATATTGTCAGCCAAAGAGTGTCAGCTGACAGGGACCGAAAAATGAGCTTTTTCCACAGAGACCCCTGCTCTATGGAATATCTCCCCTTTGGAGATTAGAGTGTCCCCAACCATAGTTTTTTGTAAGGCCCTAAAAACCTGGCTATGTTCCGGTGCCTGGGTTGCTTAATATATGTTTCTTGTCTGTATTGCTAACTGGCCAAATATCTTGCTCCTATGTGTCAGGATATTTTTAGTACTTTAAATTTTTTCAAGAATTTTTAATTGTAATGTAGTATTTTCTGAATTATATGCTACCCAGAGTCATTGATTGGGAGGGGCAGCCATAGAAATTGAATAAATAAACAAACGAACGAAAAGCAATGCCTTGTTGAATTCACTAAGCACGCTCAAGTATGATTTATTTTTTTAGTTTTAACAAATACAATTCTGCTCCTTCATCAGGTGCTGTTTAAATATGTATAATAATTATGAAATCCATTTTGACATCTGTTGTTGTTATTTTAATTGAAGCTAAAACTCTGCTGGAGTTGGGGAAGGAATCCGATGTTTCAACATCTATTGACCTTTTTAGACAAGTTGGTCTCAGTTCACATCTTACTGGGAATGAGCGTTTGACAGTTCTGGCTCCCGTCAATTCTTTCTACAAAGGTTTGTATACTTGAACTCTTATACAGTGGGATCTGTTTGTCATTAGTGCCTCATGTCCAACCAAAAAGCTGAAATGGAGGGAGAGAGGGAAAGCACACACCCCTTCCTGTGCCTGGAATTGTGCCCATGGATGTGCCTTCTGCTTGAATTAGCTGCTAAAAATAATTTCTAATTAGTAGGATTGCATTACAGAACCATATCCAATCTTACTCTTTTTTGCTGGAATTCAGTATTTATAATAGTTCTAAATTACACACATGCACTTTTCCTAAAGCTGATTCTTAGCTAGTTAAAACAAGGTCAAGTATACATAAGAGAATCAAAATGTTAAACTTAAATTGTTAAAAGATTTAAAAACAACTCTGTGTAGATCTATCATAATAAAACAGATTGATGATCAATTGTTGGAGCAGTGGGGCAGGAAACTGGGGGAAAGAGGCTAAAATAGAGTATACGGCATCCTAAATATCCTCAGCATATAATTTGTATCATATCAAAGTGAGTTTTAGTGCATGCAAATTTACACAACAGATAGAATAGATTTGTTCTAAGCTATTAGCATAAATTGTAAGCTTTCATGACCGAATTGAGTAGCATAAAAGTACTAAAAGTAAACAATAAATGAAATAACTTGGGTGGTAGATTGGAAAATGTCACTTCAACCTAACTGGAGGCCATCCCAATGGAAAGTCCCCAAGTATTTAGGTGTTCATACCACCATCACCATGCCAGCCAAAACGCAGAGTGATTTTTCTTCTCTTTTTTTTAGAATATCTATCTGGTAATAACATGGGAGGAACTGAAAGTGGATGGGGAAGAGTAGATGGGAAATAGTGAGATTTCTACTGTAAACATCCCAGAGACGGAGGGGGAAGAGAAAGTTGGAGGAAATGCTGGTTTTGTTTCTGTGACCTTTTCATGCAGAAGCATCCACAGGATTGGTCAAAACGATGAAGGCCCTATTGCAATGTCGCAACATATGCCCTTTGATATGTGTGTATGCAAAGTATCAATACATGTGCAAAAGGGCAGAGCTTGCATTGTAGCACAGCTTTTATCATTTGCCCCCTTTGTCATCTCCTACAGAGGCTTCCGTCTGGATATACTGTAAAATGAAAGCAATTGACAGTGTGCTGGTCTGAATGTATGAATAATGGTTTTGTTTTATTTTTTTCTGCAGATCACAGTCCTTCAGCAAACAGAAATTTGCTCCAAAATCATATAATCAAAGAGCAACTTTCTTCTAAATACCTTTTCCATGGACAGAAGCTAGAAACTTTGGGTGGCAAAGAACTGAGAGTATTTGTATACCGCAATGTATGTTTCTCTTTAATAATTACTGTTAGTTTGATATTTAAGACTTATAAGATGTTATGATAGTTTATAAATATATACAGAACGCAACTGAGATACCGTTGCTATGTCTGCCGCCTGCAGATTACAACTTTCCCCCAAATAACTCTTGGCAGCGTATATAAAGAGATTCCTTGTTTATCTTCTCAACAGTTCTCATAGATTGGTTTCATCCAGGAATTTTGTAGCAGAGCAAGGATTTTGATATCAACCTTTATTCCACCTCCAATCATTTATCTGTAGCAGAAGACACATTCTGTTTCCTGATTCAGAAAAGAAGAGCTCATTATTTCACTTGATTTCAAACAATGCAGAATTGATCAGCAGAATGCAACCAGGATCAAACCTCTTTCTCAAGGAGACTTAAACACACTTCCTTTTTATTGTTTCACTGTGACTTTTGGGGAGCCTTCATCATTTTTTCTAGACGTTTGTGGCTTCCTCACAGCATATTTTGAAAGCCCGTAGGGAAGTGCAAGTAGAAGGGGGATGTTTATCTTCATTTATTCATATGATTTAGATCAGGGGTCTTGGCAACTTTAAGACTTGTGGACTTCAACTCCTAGAATTCCTCAGCCAGCTTTGCTGAAAAAAAGAAAAGAGGTTTCCAGGAACGATAGGCTGCTATGTCAGGGGTCCCCAAACGTGGCAGCTTTAAGACTTGTGAACTTCAACTCCCAGAATTCTCCAGCCAACATAGCTGGATGGAGAATTCTAGGAGTTGAAGTCCACAAGTCTTAGAGTTGCCAAGTTTGGAGACCCCTGATTTAGATAAATAATAAGCTGTGATTGGTCCTGATTAGGGAACACACTTAGTAAAATGTTACAAATTCCATATTTATTATGATGCAATCCTTCTTATAGAATCTCTGCATAGAAAATGCCTGCATTGCTGCTCATGACAAGAGGGGAAGATTTGGTACTGTGTTTGCTATGGACAAGATGCTAAGTCCCCCTATGGGAACTGTTATGGATGTACTCAAAGCAGATGACCGCTTCAGGTAATAGTTTTCCTTCTTACTATTATTGTACAAGCAGTAGGGTAGGAAAAACAGCTTTGCTTCTGTAAGGATTGTTTGGAGAAGCTAACTATTTCTATATTTCAAAACATCCAAACCTATATGTATGTACCAACATATAACTTACGTTTTAAATACAGATAGTCCTCGACTTACAACAGTCGATTTAGTGATTGTTCAAAATTATAACAGCACTGAAAAAAAGTTACTTAAGGCCATTTTTCACACTTATGACCATTGTGGCATCCCCATGGTCACATGATCAAAATTCAGACACTTGGTAACTGATTCATATTTATGACAGTGGCAGAGTTGCATGCGATCACCTTTTGCAACCTTTGGACAAGCAAAGTCAATGCGGAATCCAGATTCATTTAACGCCGTGTCCCTAACTTAACAACTGTAGTAATTCACTTAACAAATGTGGGAAGAAAGGTCGTAAAATGGGGCAAAATTCACTTAACAAATGTCTCACTTAGCAATAGAAATTCTGGGTTTGATTACGATTGTAAGGTGAGGACTACCTGTCTGTGTTCCTGTTATATATTTAAAAACATTATAAGCAGGCCACATAAATTATTTTTAACTGTGTAATATTACTGGCTCATCTGATTCACGATTGCCTTTAGTGACTGGTAGTGGTGCTCCAAAGTTTCTGAGAGGAATCTGCTTCATCTCTCCTAATGCAGCTAATTCAGTCCTAACTGACATTTGTTGTGTTAAAATATTGGCACAAACTTACAACCAAAAGTTTTAATCCTCTATTTGAGGATGGATATTTGCAGAAAGCTAACCGTAAGCTTACCAAGCTTAAAATTCATATACAAGCGGTATCCTAGGACAGCAAAGGAGAATAAGATACCTGTGTCAGTGGTGGGTTTCAATTTTTTTACTACCAGTTCTGTGGATGTGGCTTGGTGGATGTGGCAGAGGAAGAATACTATAAAATCTCCATTCCCTCCCCAATCCAGGGGAAGGTTACTACAAAATCCTCATTTCCTCCAAATCAGCTGGGACTTGGGAGGCAGAGAATAGATGTGGGTGGGGCCAGCAGGTTCCGACCATAATTTTTACTACCGGTTCTCCAAACTACTCAAAATTTCCACTACCAGTTCTCTAGAACTGGTCGGAACCTGCTGAAGCCCACCTCTGATCTGTGTACAGTTCCTACATCTTCCAATGCTCCACCTCTTCAAGCTGATTAACATAAAGAAGCTTTGACACTTGAGTTAGCTTTCAGAAGTTGTGCGTGTGAGTGAGTGGGTATGGATGTGCATGCATGCATGTGCGGCAGGGGAGAAACACCTGAATACAAATATGAAACATACAATAACTCCCCCTTCCCTTTCTGCCTGTTGTGCTATCAGCTGTTCATAGATGTATGATAAGGAAAGTTCCATAGAAGTTGGGTCTCTTAAAGGTTCCATTTTTAATTTTTAAAGTTCGCTTTTTAAAATACATTTGGCGGTTTTATAGATTTACATTCAGCCTTTAAGAAAAACTGTTTTCCCAGTGTTTAGACAGAAAGTCAACCAGTGACATCTTTATGAGCAGTCAAGAAGTCAAGATAGTGGTTACAACCACATGATCTAAAGCCATCATTTTTTTTATGTACATCAACATACAGTACATAAAAAGGCAGGACATTGAGGTTGGACTCACAATTGTATTATTACTATTACTATTATTATTATTTTGAAACCTCACATAGACTTCCCTGCAGTTAACCAAGAATATTCACTGAATACTTTTTGAATCTCTGACATCTCCAGCAAATTTGCCAGATAGGCCACTTAGATAGATGCTTTTGTTCTAATGAAAGCAGTTTGGGAACTGCAAAGCGAAAAGTCTCTGTAGATCAGGCTTCCCAAAAAATGTAACGACCAATCTGCAGGGAAGTCTAAGCTTAAAAGTCAATGCTAATTTTCCTTAAGCACTTTGCTCCAGTCCAGTTCAGCAGTTTATTATAGGTATATTAAGGTGACCAGACGTCCCGC
>JANHFP010005147.1:87254-101611 GCA_032468135.1 Calamaria suluensis
TTACCAGCGAGGAACTTGGCTGGGACTCAAAAGAAACAATCACGAGCTGGTCAGACACACAACACTTTCAGAACAAGAAATGACTCTTTGGTTCCTACAAAGAAAACCCCAACCAATCTCCTCCTTATCAAGCATTTCCCATCAATCAGTGCTTTCACAGCTGTGTACTCTGCTGCTGTATTTTCTCCCGTCATCGCTGCCGAGCGTCTGCGAGAGGAATGGCCTCCTCCTCCTCCACCTCGTCATTACTCACAGCTGGGGGAGTTAAGTGTTCAGTGACCACAACCTCTCCTGAGTCTGTTAACCCGTCTGAGTCTGACTGAGGCTGAGGCACAGCACGAGGCATGACACATATTTTCTTGCTCATATTAATACCAGGCAGCCACTTTTTACTTGTAATTTCCTTACATGTTTTTAGAAGCAGTTCCATATGAACTGCATTGTAACAATTTAGTTTGGAAATAATTAGTGATATGGTTGAAAGCTAATCAGCTGAAGAAAATCCATGTCTGTAACCTGGACCAGACAGTTTTTTTAAAAATTCCAGAAAAAGGTAGCGTAATTCATTTCCATATCATTGTCAAGAAAAATGCATAGTTGTATCTGAGTGGTCATCAGGAGTGGAGCTAGATTTCAGCTTTGCTTGAGGCTAGGGATGGCCACAGTGTTTGCTTTGCAGTCCTGGGGGGAAAACATATTTTTGCTCTCTGCCACCAATCTTCCTTCTCTAGGAGCATAGAAGAATCTTCAGGCACACCGTAACTCCGTCCATGACTTCTACTTCACTGAATAAATTTGTTGATTTTAAGGCAGAGGGAAATTTCCACAATGAAGTGTTTGGAGGTGGCTTAATTCCCATAATATTTTTGACAGGAAAATAGTAGTGAAAAGAAAGCTCCTGGAGGAAAGAGCTCAGAAGCCTTATGGAGAAGGCCAAATTTAATGTGCCTACCATTACTAGGCAATGACAGTTTTTGAACAAAGAGAGCTTTGCACTTCATGTTGCAGCAGTTCAACTTGGATGAGGCCAAAAGAATGTGTGAACTTGGCTAAAGCTACTTTCTCAAGGATGGAATGCAGCTATTGCCTCTGCCAAACGCTTTCATAGTGGCAAGTCCAGTTGTAGGGAACCTTCCAAATGCATCTCTTCCTTGTGAGAAAATTATTTCATTTGGAGAATTGTTACTGGTTTTCTTAGTAAAAGTATGCAGAAATTTCCTTTGTTCACAGAAAAGGAGGAACCTTGCCTTGTGCTCAGATAAATAAGTGTTCCAACTCCTTTCTGGCTGGCTGTCCATATCTACAGCCAGACTGAACCTTGATAATACTCTCCTCTGCTTGAATGTTTGAAACATGAAAGATGTTTCAGGAGAGATGAAAACCTCATGGGCTTTCCTCCAAAAAAAGCAGGTGGTTAGTGCAGGGGAAAAAAGGAGAGAAAAGGAAGTTGGAACAGAATTGTGGGTGTGTTGCTGGCAAGAGTATTGCATTTATAGCCAGCATTAAAATTGCCTCCAAGCTACAATTCACCATGGCTTAGTCTTCTAAGGTGTTATTCCTTGCCAAGCATCAGGCTTGGAATATATGAAATAATAACAATAATACTGTTAAGGAAAAGATTAAGCCAGGGAAAAAGTAAATTTTCTCATTGCTCGTAAACTAAAAAACCCTGTCCCTCTTTCTGCTAGACAGAGAAAATGATATCTAGGTATGCTTCAATCTTAGCAGATTTCAAATTAGAAATGAAGCTCCATTAAGAAAAGTGTGATGTTGAAGAAATGAGCGCAAATATGTTTAAAATTCTGTAATCTTCTGTTTAACAATACCAAAGGAAATCCCTTTTTTTAAAAATACATTTTGTATCAAGAAAAAGTTTGAAAAAATCTGCTCTATATCAACCACAAGGTTAAGATGACAACCAATTTCAACAATACTCGAAGGACCATAAGTTTAACCTCTGTGAATTTGTGAGGAAAAGTAGATTATTGAAAATCTCTTGCTTCACAATGAAAATGATGAACACTTGGACTGCAGAAGTTTTTCCACCCGAACAAAGCTTTCTGAAGAACTTAGTTATTACATAATTGGGGAGAGAGTTTATTAGTGATTAAGTTAAAACATTAAGAAGCAGATAATGAAAAACTGTAATGGTGGTGAAGAAGTAGACCACTTCCTGCATATCAGAAATCTTGGATTACAACTTCTTTCCATCTGCCATGTTGTCAAGTACTGATGGAATTTGGAGTTCTAAAGCCAGTGGCGACCACCAATATGCTACCTCTGCAATGGAAGGATATACTTTGTAAGTTCCTTCAGTGATTGCAAAAGGAGGTTGCTTTCTAATCTATTAATTAATGAGTAGAAGTGTGAAACTGATTTTGCTGACAATATTGTTTTAAATACTAAAGTTAGAATAGACCAAAAAGAGTTTAGAAGGATTTAAATTAGGTGATGTCTAGACATATCTGTGTTAATTTTAAATTTTGATATAACAACAACTGACCACGAAATATTTTCTGGCACAAAGGTGCTGATATCTAACAAGATGAGATGGTGTGATATCTCATATGTTGGCCTATGCACAAGAAGGGATAGCAGAAGTTGGAATGGTGGGTTCCAAATCTTGTTGCTACCATTTTGCTCGCATATGTGCTCTTCTGTGCATGTGTGGTGCTTCTGTGCATGGACAGAAGAGTCTGGGTGGGTGGGTGGAACCTCCTCCTGCTGTTGCTATCCGGAGCGAACTGGTAGCAACCCACTACTGTTACAATCCTTTTAAACGTATTTTAAAAAAATCTTTATTGAATTTTAAATAGTTAAAAACATAACAAAAACAAACTTGAAAATAACACAATACAGCACAAAACACATAACACAAACAAACCTATAATTAGATAATTTTCTATCATTCTTATCTCCTATGGTTAAAATGCGACTTAGGTATTAATTAAATTTTACTTCAATTTAAATCCTTTTAAACTTCTTCTTGTTATAAAATGTGCAATTGTATAGCCTTCCAAAATGCATCTAGGGTAATTTTTAATTTTGAAATATTAAAATTAAATTGACATATTTAAAATGAAACTTGGGGTCAGCATCCTTTTCTGTATACCACGGCCTTTGAACAACAACCTGCAAGACACAAAACACAATAACCAAGGGATTTTGTAATCTAACCTTAATTCTTTTATCACTCAATTTGCTCAATGTCACATACCAATAAATCTTTGTTTAAATTAGCATTGGGAATTGGTTTGTGTGCTTGCTTATTGATTGGGTTGGACTGGATTTGGCTGCCTATCTCTCCATAGCAACTCAGTTAGCTAACAATGTATAAAAACAGCCAAAGAGTTTTATTTTTAATGCTTATACCTGAGATTTTATGGTGACCAGATTTTATGGTGACAACCTGGTTCTTTCTAGTCAGGTGGTTATTTAGGTATAGAGCTGGTTACTTCAGTGTTTTGGACTTGTCTCACTGATAAATGTTCTAATCTTTATCAATGCAAATTGCCTGGCTTCTTCAGACCTAGGTGGTAATTACTCAGCTTTAGTGACTGATTCATTCACTGAATTAAACCATTGCTTGTTTTAAAAATGTTTATTAAAAAAACTCAGTGGATTGGTTTGTGCATGAAACTAAACCACCAGCCATAAACCATAATTTGAAACTTTACAGTGACTGGGTAATAAGTGAAGGCCAAGTGTATCATACTGTGATCTTGTCTGGAGTACAAAGCCAGCTAGTCTGACTGAAAATGTATGACTGAGAAATTATAGAGCAGTGGTTCCCAAACTTTTTCAGTCCACCGCCCCCTTGGTGCTACAACCTCATCCTCAGTGCCCCCCACCCGCCTATTGGTTCTGTGGGCGTGGCTTGGGGGTGTCCTGTGACTGAGTGTGTGTGGCGAACTCAATGTCACTCAAAGCCTCACCCAGTCACATGACCCCGACCCCCCAAACAACACCCACAGAACCTGGTAGGAAAAATCCTTAGATTTCCATTGTTTTCCTTGCCTCTTACAACCCCCCTAAGGCATCCCACCGCCCCCCAGGGGGTGGTACCACCCCCTTTGGGGACCACTGGTCTAACTCCTACTGCTATATGAAACACTGTCCTATAAAATGAAATAATTCTGTGAATTAAATAAACTATTTTCAATTCATTTTACTATGCTGATATTTTAGTTTCCTATAATATTTCTCCACCATCATTTTGAATTATTTCAGTCATTCAACGAACCCTGGCAAAATAGCTAATCAGCTTTAGGGATGATCATTCTTTCTACTTTATCTTCAACATAATCCTGGAATGTATTGGATCAATATCATAATTTATTATTATTTGTTGTATTGTTCTGATTCAGATAAGTTGATTCACACTAAATGATTTCATATAATTGACTTTTTAATTAGTTGAAGATATATGGTGCTCATCCTTGTTTAAAACATGGGAGCCGTGGACCTTTGTGATAGACGGTTCTGAAACCATTCTTTTTGAAAAATGTAAATTGTATTAATAAATTAAGTTTCAATAAATGTATTCCTTTGAAATTTTGGTTCAGAACAAGATTGAAAAGAAAGGGCATTGCTTTCATTATAAAAACTGATATGGTGGTCTCGACTTGTCTCCAAGTGAAATTCTAATAATCTTGCAATTCCATCATAATTATAGACAATTTGGCTGCTTTCAAATGGTCTTTTTAAGCATGTAAAGCGCATGGATAATTATAGTAATTTTATGTCACATGCAGACAACATTTTCATCCTTCAGCCACCGCTCAATTTTTATCACATTCATATTAACATCAATATATTGTTTAGAAATAAAGGCTTGATGCATAAATCTCTATATGCAAAACTTGATGAAGCTCTATATATCATAGAGCTTCATTAAAGTAAGTTTTGAATTATGGATTCAACATACTCTCGTGTCCTCTTCCTATTAATTCTTCTAACACCCTAGTTGTGAAAGTGTATAGAGACATTTAATAAAATGGTTTCTGTACTTTTTAATTCTAGAATCTCAAGAATTTCAAAACTTTACAGCCCCAACATTCAAGATTAGATTTTACTTCTAGCTACTTTTATACATATAGCAGAATAGAAAGAACAATTCTCCTTCACATATACAGATAAATGAGATCTTTTTTAATAATAAAAAACTCCTTTTAACTAAATGATAACATCAGTTAGGAAACCGGGAAAGTGAATTGCGAAGAAATAATCAATCTTGTAGTAAATAATGGTGAAACATTTACTTTCCAGAATAATTTATTTAAACATTAATCAACCTGAATCATTCTCTTTTGTCCCTTAGTTGCTTCAAGAAGCTTCTTTGTCACATAACACACAAATATGGACATCTTGAAATAATTAGATGAGAACTTAGAAGTGAAAGGGAAGAAAATATAAGTCTTGTTGGAAAAATTTATAAAGGTAGATGAAATGAAACTAATGAAGTAATATAGTAGTTTTCTTGACAATAAAGTATTTTATAGAAATGAATGGTGTGGTTGGTAAATTGCATTTGTGCAAGCAACATAACATAAAGAAAGAAAGTTATTATCTTTGGTCACAACTACAAAATCACCAAAGAATATATTCAATTTATTCAATTATTCCAAACAGACTTTCTGGATTCAACATGCTCTTGCACCCTCTTCCTATTTATTCTTGTAATGACCTAGTTGTGAAAGTATATAGAAGAATTACTTCTTAGGAAATAAAAGAGATTCACAACTTTAATGTATATGTGGTGATCTGGAGGTTCTCACCTCAAGACCTTCCAAAGGGTGGGTGCTATAGCAGAACATACTCTTCTAGACCTCCACCAGTTGAAATTCCTTGGCTGATGGGATCAGCAGTGGGCTTTTTCTGCCAGAACAAGTGCTGCAGGCCAATCCTATTGGAGCATGACAGTTCTTTTTTATAAACATACTGTTTCCAGAAAATATCATTACAAGAAAGCATTTCAACAGAAGAGAATATACATAGCTCATGGCTGAACTGTGGAGTCCTTGGTGCTCTCTGAGCTTGGTTTTTGCTTGCGGATGTAATATTACCTGACTAGGCAGCATCATCAGTGTTAGTGACTGTGGAGGTTTGCTCCCTGTTTTATATACAATAGGTTGTCTTGACAGTGCTGGTTAGGGTGTAGTTTTCTCCTCGGTAGTCCCTTGATTAGAGCATTGTTTTCGGCTTAATTATTTTTCTGGTCTTAATCCCTGATTTATCCGGGTGTAGGGATGTGTTTTGGTCTTTCCGATTCCTTCTTAGCTTGTTATTATCTCTTCTGGATAGTGGGTAAATGTGATTTATCTCTAGTGGTTATCCTCCCAGGGGTTGTGTGAGGTAGGATCACATCTTTTGGAGGACCTGTGCACAAAAAAATAAAGATTTGCCAGAACTTGTCCAACTGTCAGAAGTCATTTCTGGTCTTCCGAGGCCAGTCAACAGCAAAATTGGATTTTCCACAATTGCTGCTTTTTTTAAAAAAAATAAAAAAATGATAGGGTAAAATAAAATGTAAAACAAGACATGAGAATAGTTATCTCAGAAATAAAATCCAGATTTTAGAAACCACAAATGTAAACTTTTGTGTCTTGTTAAAAATATAGTTTTAAATGTGACTGTTTAGTTTCCTTGCAATGAAAAGATTTTATTTGATGAAGTTGCAAAACTCCATCATCGTTTTGATATATAATCTAAAACTCAAATATTAAAAGTCAGGAGAATATTTGCTTCTGAAGAACATTGAATAGCCAATGTTTTTGTGACAATCAAACTACCATGTAAAATAAATGCTATCGTGAACAGCTTGACATAAAATGCAATTTCCAATCCAAAGAATATTACAGATAAATTTCCTTTAAATATTCATACAGAATATTGCTCTCAATTATCCAGTTATTGCTGGTCCTACATGGCATAAGACTTTAGTTGAAGGGCTATCTGTCTTCATATATTTCTGCCTGTCCAGTCACATCATCTGGGCATACTCCAGTCTTATCTCTTGAGCAGTGTTATCTTGAGGGACCCAGAAAGCATGTCTTCTCAATGATGGTTCCTGATCCACAGAATGGTATCTCCCTGAAGATTGATACTATTATCACCAGCTTTCAGAAACTGCTTAAGATCTGGTTGTTCTTATAGGCCAGGGGTCCCCAAACTTGGCAGCTTTAAGACTTGGGGACTATGCTATGCTGAAATTAAGCTATGCTGGCTGGAGAATTCTGGGACTTGAAGTCCACAAGTTGTAATGCTGCCAAGTTTGAAGACCTCTGTCCTAGGCCCTCAACTAGAATGGTGTTTGAGCTCATTAAGTTAGTTAGTTAGTTAGTTATAGACTGTTTTGGTTTTGTTCTGGTATGCTTTTTTTCTCACAATGTATTTTGTTTCATTTTTTAAATCTGCAAACTGCCCAAAGTCGCTATAGAGTCAGGCAGCCTTGGAACTGAAGTAATAACTGACTTTTTAAAAAGTCAACTAATATATCAGAAATGGAAAGAAAAAGGCTTTCAGTTCTTCATGGTCAGAAAATAATGGCAGTTATATGCAGTCTGGGGACAGGGCCAGTCAGAGGTGATATTTACCAGTTCTCCAAACTGCTCAAAGTTTCTGCTAATGGTTCTCCAGAACTGGTCAGAACCTGTTGAAACCCACCTCTGCAGATGATGTGAATCACAATGACTCAAAATTATCAAGAGAAATTATAAACTCTTTTTGGTGGGGATGGGCAAAACAATCTATCTATAATCTTGTTTTTTCTCAGGGATATAAGGGCTCTTTTTAAATTTAGGCAGCTATAGGAATTTTAGGAGCTTGACTTGTAGTTTTCAAGCACACAATCATAATAAAAATAACAGATAACATAATAATCATACTGTAGTATTCCGAGTTTGAAACATAATGTGTTGTGCTCAAAACTGATATTTTAACTATGAAGCAGTAAAAATACTCAAAACAGTCAAATCAGACATCTATTTACATTTTCTGAAGTTTCGTGCCCAAAATCATGTGAAGAAAATATTTTGTACACCTCTTAAATTTTTATGCTTTTCTGACAACTCTTAATTTCATACTTTCTGGTTCATTTCATCTTTTCCTGTCTTACTTCTGAATCCATCCTGCATTATAAGCATTAATGGTTTGTTCTGGATAGGGTAGTATTGGAATCAGATGCCAGTCATTGCAGTGTGGCAAAGATGTCTGCCTCAAGCAGTGTTTATTGAGCTTATATACAGTAATACAGAAGGAAGAAGTTTAGGGCACAGATACAGCATTGTCATTGGTGGTGTCTTCTGGACATTTCCCTCCAATCCCTATGGTGGGAACTAGGGGCGCACGCACCCCCTCATTTTCCTGATCACCACAGCAACCCACCACTGGTAAGGACTCAGTGTCAATATGTGCCACCATTCTCTTTTATTTAAAAATATGCAAGGACACAAAAAGAGCAGCCAGTGATGTCAATGTGACAAAAAACAAAAACGGCAAGGCAGGTGTTACGCCAAGCCAGCATTTGATCTAAAAAAAGAGAACAGAATTTGGCCTCTTGTATAGGTTTCCCAAAATGCAAGTCTTTTTGAAGTTTTTGCGGCTAACATGAAGAAATTTGTTTCTTTCTGTTTGGGGCACTCACACTGTATCTCTCCTGCTGTTGCACAAAGTGCTCCAGCTGCAGACTGTGAAACAGTTCATTAGGTGGAAGGAATTGCTATGATTGTCTAGAGGATTCTTGATAGAAATACTAGATGGGGAAACAGCTGTTTGGTTTAATGTAAAGGGAACAGTTTTTATCTTTTTTTTTCTCTCCTTATGAACACTGCCAGTGTGATATTTTGTTTTCTTTCTTAATTACCATGGGACATGAGAAATAAGCTATAACCCTGAAATAGTATTGGTCTCCTCTTGCCTTTCCTACCTGTTCTAGGTAATGCACAAGAACTTGCCAACATCCTGAAGTACCACATTGGGGATGAAATTTTAGTGAGCGGAGCAGTTAGTGCTGTTGTAAGAATGAAGTCTCTGCAGGGGGATAAACTGGAAGTCAGCTCTGTAAGTTTATGATCTCTCCCTTCCTTTTTTTTTTTTTTAAAAAAAAAATCTTTTTTAAAAAATGTAGCTCGATCTGTCCTAGTGCAGTTCAAAGAACAGCTACTAAATTTATATCACCTTTAATTTTTTTTTAAAGGCCACTAGGATTTAGCAGACTGGAGGTTGCCAGATGGAGCTCCAGGAAGTAAAACTATGAAAGTTTAATGTGAGGGGAAAATCTGTTTTTTCCTCCCGAGTGAACATTGTCTTTATTATTGAAGCTTACTGTGTTTCCCCAAAAATAAGACCCTGTCTTATATGTTTTTTGAACCCTGAAATAAGCACTTTGGCCTTATTGCCTTATTATCAGGGGATATCTCTTTTTTTTTGGGGGGGGGGAACAGGATAACATTGATTTATCCTTTCATTGTTTTCATTCTTCTTGTCATATAGTCTCAAAGCAAGTCGTGAAGGATGGTTGGGAATGACAACTGTTTTTTATATTGCATTCATTCCTTGAGGTTTAGACAACATTTTATTTGTATGTTATGGAGAATGGAACTAAAATAATACTCTTCCACACAGTTCCAGATAATTGAGTTTTAGTGCTGCTAATCCAAAGACGTTTAAGCAGCCCTGCACTCTTTAATGTTTTTGTAAATTCTGTGTTTGAGAAAGAGTAGTTCAACCATAAAAAACCTTGCCTGAAAGTACATCAAGGTATAGTGTTACTTGAAAATTTTAATTAGTTCATCAGACTAGCCAAAGACAGAGGCTTGAAAGCCAGAATCTGCTTGAAAGACCAATGAGTTATAACTACCATGTACCACAGAGCAATCAAGGTGTGTGTATATGTGTGTCTATTTCTCAGATTGGGCTAGGGCTTCAGAATGGGTTTATAATGGTGTGGCAAAGCAGACCTTTTCTTGAGATAGTGTTATTACTGCATTTTACCTTACCTTTCCCTTTATAGCTCAAGGCAAATACAGTGATACTTTTCCTCTCGTTTTCTTAAGTTGGGTTAAGAGACTGTGATTCTCTTGGTGCTCTCTGATGTGATTGTTTTCTTGCAGACATTTCATTACCCAAACTAGGCAACATCACTAGCTCACTGATGGGTAAGATTGGCTAATGGAACCTCTGCTAGAAAACAACGAAGCTCATTTCAACTCCCAGCTACAAATATTCTCCTCTATCGGTCAATTGTGATTGGCTCAGAATCACCCAGAGAGCTCTGTTATTGAGTGCCTACTTCCGGCCAAGCTTCCACAGCCCCACCCAGCATCTGTGTAAAGAAAAACAAGTGTATAACTTACACTGCACTTCTTTGAAACATAGCCTGCTCCAGGTTTTATTTGTAAGACCAAAATATCTGAGACCGCTCAATAGCATAAGCAGCCTTATTATTTTTTTAAAAAACCTGTCCATATTAATATTAGAATTTTTACTTCTGTATTATATTATATTTTTGCAAATTAGTTTATCTTCTCTCATCTCAGTTCTTCATACATTTTGACAATTTATCTCTACTTTTTCTGCTTTAGAGAGACCACATCATAAACGTCAACAAGTTGCCTGTTGTTGAAGCTGATATTATGGCCACCAATGGTGTGATTTATGCAGTCAATAATATCTTACAACCCCTAGGTAGGTCAGCTTGAGTTCAAGCAGAACACATTTTGCCCTAAATTTGCTTCTCTTCCCTAAGTAGTTAAAGGCACGCTATTTTTACGGAACACCAACAAATTTCTATGTAGAAAGGAAGTTCACTTCCTGCGCAGAAGGAAACAAGCAGGTGTTCCTCATCTTCCAGAGAAACGTTAGCGCTTCTGGTTGCTGTTTTTTAAAGGCATGTAAATAAAGCATAATGTACTTTAAAGTGTGTGCTGGCTTTCTCGGAGTAAGATAATAAATTCTTGGTGGTTTTGGGAGGAAAAAGGGAACGCCAGGTTCACAAAATATGGTGAATCATTTCCTTTGATAACAATTGTACATTCTTCCATGGATGCACAGAGGTATTCTCCAGGTCAGTACTGGATGGAGATGTGAGATGCCTACTTTTTTTGTATTGGTCTCTGTAGAGGCTGGATATGGGGGAATGTGGACAGATTCTATCTGCTTCTTGGAATCTCTTTCAGGCGGTTCAGAAGAACGTATTTAGGAGGAAAAAGTGATTCCACATATAGTTCAGAACTTATTTCCTTTTTCCATTCAGCATTTGGCACTGGTACAATGTGCCAAAATCAAAGTGGCAATTCACAATAACATCCTTACTCATGGAATTCTATCTCTGCTGTCACATGCTGGGTGGTAAGGTTGAGACTAGTACAGGACTTCTAAAATTCAGAAGCTCATGAGCCTAGAATCCCATGCAGAAGCTACAACCAGTGGTGGGATCCTTGCGGTTTAACAACCGGTCCCCTGAGCGTGCACGTACCAGACGCACGCTGAGTGCATGCATGCAAATTCAAGAAAAGTCACCTTCCACATTGCAGCCAGCGAGGAAAACAGCTGATGCGTGGCAATCCACTCTGCCATGCTGATCTGCTGGGCTTCAGAAACGGAAATATAGGTGAGTATAGCACAGGAGCGAGTGAGTGGGCTCACCTTAAAGTCGGAGTGAACCGGTTTGCTCACGGCTGAAAACAGTACTAATGTTTCACCCAAACTGGTAGAATCCCACCACTGGCTACATCCACTATTCTTCAAAAAGGATAATCAAGCGTAGGGAACCTTCTCTTAAGCCCAATTAACTACAAAGCAATAGCTGACGAGGGCTCTAAAACTGTTTGAATGGAACTGTGATTACAGGGTGAATACAAAGTTTACAAGCAACCATGCAATTTGCTCAAGTTGGTTACATACATTATCTGCACCCTTATTTGAAACAAAGAATCTTGCCAGACAGAAATTAGTTGATTATAAAAAGAAAGAGCAACCTTTCCCTTGATCAGGCACTTTTACTGGGAATCACGCAAAGCAATTTCATGCAACTTATCTGTGATTCTCCTCTCTACCAAAGCACTTTTTTACACTTCATCTGTTTTCATAATGACCTTAAGCAAACTCTCTCTTGAAAGCTCTCTGCTTGGCTTGTAGCTTATTCTATATGGATTCTAATGGGGCTTTAGTTATGTACCTCTGCTGATTTGTGGGTCTTGTACATGTTTGATGGAGGAGAGGGGCAACAAAAAGACCAGGAGTTAACATCTAAAAAATAACATTTGCTATTCAAACTCTAATGTTAAAATCCTACAAGCTAGGCTCCAGCAGTATGTGGATCGAGAACTACCAGAAGTACAAGCAGGATTTTGAAGAGGCAGAGGAACTAGAGATCAAATTGCTAACATATGCTGGATCATGGAGAAAACTAGGGACTTCCAAAAAAGAATTTGATTTGATTGTGTAGTTCACACCAAATTGTGACAAGTTCTTAAAGATATGCGAGTACCAGACCACCATCTTATTTGTCTCTTGAGAAACCTATATGAGGGTCAAGAAGCAATAGTGAGAACTGGACATGGAACTACTGATTGGTTCAAAATTGGGAAAGGAGTCCAACAAGGCGGTATACTGTCACCCTGCCTATTTAACTTATATGCAGAGCACATCATGAATCAAAACTTGGAATTAAGATTGCTGGGAGAAATATCAACAACCTCAGATATGCAGATGATACCGCTCTAGTGGCAGAAAGTGAAGAGGAACTAAAGAGCTTTTTGATACAGGTGAAGAAGGAGAGTGCAAAAGTTGGCTTGAAACTCAATATTAAGAAAACTAAGATCATGGCATTTAGCCCTCTCAATTCCTGACAAATAGATGGGGAAGAAATGGAGGAAGTGATAGATTTTATTTTCCTGGGTTCCAAGATCACCACAGATGGGGACTGCAGCCAAGAAATTAAAAGACGTTTGCTCCTTTTAGGAACCAAGGAAAACTATGGCAAATCTAGACAGCATAGTAAAAAGTAGAGACATTACTCTGCCAACAAAAGTGCGTATAGTCAAGTGTATGATTTTCCCAGATGCAATTTATGGATGTGAAAGTTGAACCATAAGAAGGACTGAGCGCCAAATTATTGAGGCCTTTGAACTTTGGTGCTGGAGAAGACTCCTGTGAGTCCCTTGGACTGCAAGGTGATTCAACCAGTCAGTCCTAGAGGAGATCAACCCTGACTGCTCTTTAGAGGGACAGATACTAAAGATGAAACTAAAATACTATGGCCACCTAATGAGAAGGAAGGACTCATTGGAGAAGAATCTGATGCTGGGAAAGATTGAGGACAAAAGAAGAAGGGGAAGACAGAGAGTGAGGTGTCTGGATGGAGTCACTGAAGCAGTAGGCGTGACCTTAGGTGAACTCCAGAGGATGGTGGAGAACAGGAAGGCCTTGAGGAATGTTGTCCATGGGGTCGCAATGGGTCGGACATGACTTCACAACTAACAACAACAATGTTACTCTTATCTACTTTGTGACAATTCTTTTTCCTGCCCTCAAAATTGTCAGCACCTTTTGATACTCCATCAAGCTGGAGGGTATAGCTGCAAACCTTTAATTTGGTTGAAAAAGTAGACTAAAAATGCAAATATTCAGTATGCATATATGATCATAAATGATCATGAATGATCATATTTATGTTCACTAATGAAAATCAGCTCTATGATATTGGGATTACAACTTTCTGCAGCCAACAGGCTGACACTAAAGGAATTGTAGCTTCCTCTGAAGCACAGGCATCAGGTTAGGAAATTGTTATCTGCCTTTTCTATCTGTCCCAAATCAGCAGGATACATCTGGATAAGACTTCCAGCTAAAACCCTGGGAACAAGTTGTTATTATGGTAGGCCTGGCTGGGGGGACCAGTGACTGACTCAGAAATACTGTTAAAAGGCGGACATCAGGGTGCAGCTATTATGTAATCTGTGTGGACAATTTTGCTAATCCGGTGCTGACAAACCCAGACAGGGTCCTGATCCAGCAGCACTACTGACAATTTTTTTGCCTGAATTCCATTAATTTTACTGTAAAAATATGTATTGGACAACACTGCACATTGCACAAATTCCAATTAAAACTATTAAAATAAAATAAAGAGTTCTGATCTGTGAATTATAGAATACAGGTTTTTTTTAACTAAATATATTTGAATGTTGTTCTTTCAGCTTCTAAGCATAATGAAAGAGGTGATGAACTTGCAGATTCTTCTCTGGAAATCTTCAAGCATGCTTCTGCATTATCCAAGGTATATTTATTTATTTATTTATTTATTTATTTATTTATTTATTTATTTATTTATTTATTTATTTATTTATTTATTT
>JANHFP010005147.1:127083-138298 GCA_032468135.1 Calamaria suluensis
GTCCGGAAGGAAGGAAGGAAGGAAGGAAGGAAGGAAGGAATTATGATTGGTCTGCTTCCTGATACTTTGGGCCCATTCTCTTACTCTCTTCTGAGTTTAATCACAGTTCAGTGGGAGAAATTAACATCAGTCTTTTCACTATCTTTTCTTAAACACACACACACAAACACACACACACACATACACACTGTCATACCTCTGCCAGCGTCCGACTCAGAGGATAAGGGAGATCTGCTGGCAGAGAATGGTGAGGGGGAGTTGGGCACTGAGGAAGAGCAGGCCATGACAGAGCCTCGGGAGCTGGAGGCTGAGATAGAGAGCTCTGACAAAGGCACAGCACCCCCAGTGGACGCCATGGAGAGACACATGGAAAAGAGGGCTCAGGAACACAAGGGTTACTCGGGAGTAAGAAGGGGACCTTTTAAGAGCTAGCTGGGGCTGATTGCCTTTACTGACGTCAAACCGTGAACATTGGTTTGTGTGTGTGTGTGTGTCTACAGAACTCTGTCAGTAAGACTCTTCAGAACTGTTGGCTTTGCTTATCTCCCTAATGAACCTGGACTGCAGCCAGCATGCATCTTGGCAGTCATCCCAGTTTTGTTAACCCATTTTCAACCCAGAAAGAAAAACTTTGAGTTTGGTTTATTAAATTTTATTTGCTCTTTTTGTTTCTGGTTGTTTGCCAGGTAATTACTTTGAGCGGGGTCATCACACACACACACACACACACACACACACACACACACACACACACACACACCTCTGTCATCTTCTGTGTGAATGGACAGACTCCGCAACCTTGAAGAGGCGCATCCAAAGCCTTTGTCAGTCAGTTCTGCAATCTTCAGCATCTCTGCTTTGCTTGGCATCCTGCCATAAAAGTGAAAGGCAGGAGGGAGTCAAGGGAATGTAGAGTAGTAGAATGGAGTGTGGGAATGTAAGACAAATGGTGGGAGGAAGGGACAGCATTGACAGAAACCAGAGGTGCCAAGACTGGAATGAAAAAGTCATCAAGGACACCTGGCCTGAGAACAGAATGAGAAATTGCATGGAGTTGTGCCAAAGATCCAAGTGGTTCCAAAAACATCTTAGCAGCCTGCTATTGGATACTGTTGGCCTGGACAAAGGGGGTAGTGTCATGGAAAGAGGGAAAGTGTAACCTTTGGGCCAGAATGCTCAGATCTAGCCTTGGTTTGGCTGCAACCAATAAACCTTAGTAAAAGTACCAATCACTTCAAACAAACAGAATCAAGGGTCTTTCTTTCCTAGGAACTTGAATAGGGCAGGTCTGACAGCCTTCCTGGGCAATACAGCATTGCCAACAATTAATAAACAACTTTTTTGACTATGAAAGCTCAACATTTTGTACAGCAAATACAAATTGACTGGAAATAAATTACCATTTTTGACCAGCCCAAGAAGATAGTTCGAAATATATATCTTAACATTTTTTTTAAATTTACTGTAAATGTTCTGCTTAAAGGAGATGTCTACCAATTTGTGTGAACACTGCACACAATTCAGTACAACTGAAGTTATACTCTAGAACAGTCGTTCCCAAACTTTTTCAGTCCACTGTCCCCTTGGTGCTGCAAATGCATCCTCAGTGCCCCCCACCCCCTACCAGTTCTGTGGGCGTGGCTTGGGGGGTGTTCTGTGATTTAGTGGGCATGACCAACTTGATACCACTCAAAGCCATGCCCACTCAGTCACATGACCCCTGCACCAAGCCATGCCCATAGAACCCGATAGAAAAAGTTCTTAGATTTTTGAGAAACTCCAAAAGTAATCCTGAGCAAGTAGAAAAAGTATGATGTGATTTAACCTGGCAATCCAGGGTTCTGTGCTTCCCTTAAGGTTATGTTTTCAGCTGTCTGGACTCATTTTTATTTTTAGGTGAGGGTTCCCAAACTTTCTGCAAAGCCCAGTCCCCATTTTTCCCCATTAAGTCCACACAACAACCCTGCTTAGTAAGACAACATTGGATACCTTGTAGGTAACAAGACTGAAATACATCCTTTTTGCATGCCTCGCTCCTGAGTGCCAGCCAGGGAGGGGTGTGTGTGTGTGTGTGTGTGTGTGTGTGTGTGTGTAGTGGGATGGGTTTTTTTTGCCTGTCCATTTCCTTCTCCAAAGTGGTCCATTCTGGTTGATCTCCCTTTTGGGCAAGTGGCACCCTTGACAAAGCAGCAATCCTAAGCGTAGAGCCGCACTGTTTAACCGTGCCCACATAGGGGGTACATTTCTTTGGCAATTTGGCTCATTGACCTAGGGATGGGCTCAGAAGTCACCCAAACCTCTGGCTTAGCAGGGGCAGCTTCTGAGCTTGAAAGGGGTTGTGGCTCTCACTGTCCTCCCTCACCTGACTGAAGACATCTGCCTGGCGGTGCCTGCCCTCTTGGAGCAGGTCTGCTGTGCTGCAGTTTGCTTTGTTCGTTCTCCCACTGTCCCAGCCCTCTGAAGCCTCCGCGAAGAAAACACACACACACACACTCGTAGTTCGCTGGTTGTTTATTCCGGTGAGTGACTTCAGCAAAGGATACAACACAGCAAAGTAAAGCCAGCAGCAAAGTTCATATTTACAGGGTTTAGCCATCCTCCAATCCTGGAGTTTTGACTTCGTCCACTCCCACCGCATCACAGCTGGAACCTCCAATCATTCTTTGCCATCAATTAGATATAACCAAAACAAACCAAATTCACCCAACACCATCTAACCATCCAACCATCACCCGTGATTAGGCAAGTAACCCTCTCTGACGCTCCCACCACCACACCCATGCTTATTGTTGTCTCGTAGGTCTGTAACTGTCGAGACTGGGGTTCTTGACACCCACCCACCCACAAAGCAAAAGTGAACGGCAGTGGCAGTGCTTCAGATAGGTAGGCAGATGTATTCATTTTGGTTGTCAGCTGCAGACATCTGGCTGCCCTACTGAAGCACCACCGTGGCAAACAAAACAGCCTCATTGTGAAGCAACTCCTCCTGCAGCCAAATGCTTTTTGGTGCTGTGCAGGGAAGATACTGTCACTCCCTGTCACTACCCTGAACTCAGAGCTGACGCACATGTTTCCTCACCCGGCTGGGCAAAGAGGAACACAGCCAACAGCTGCTCAATGCCTGCACACAGTATCGCCCAGGTGCCAGTGGCGATGGAGCAGCCAGCCCAGCGCTGGAGCCAAGGCCCCCATACCAACATTCAGCATGGAAAGGAATGATTCCTGTGGACCCCACCATTGCTTGAGCAGAGATGATGATGATGATGATGAATGTTGGTGTGGGAGCCTCAGCTCTAGTGCTGGTCTGACCACCTTGTCTCCTAGTGTCCCCCTGCTGCCTCCCTTGCCTCTTAGTGCCCCCCCTAAGTCATCCCCCCCAGGGGATGGTACCACCCACTTTGGGAACCACTGCTCTAGAAGTTCCTTGACATCCAAAGTAGTAGAGCAAAAGTGGTGCTCCTGTCTATAGACAAAGTTCTTTGTAGGATTTCATTAATTAAGTCAAATAATGCCAAATATGTGAAACTAGCCCTTATAGCAAATTTGCGTAGATCACTGTGAAGGCAATGAGAGGTGATAGCTTGACAGTTTGGTGAGACAGTCAAAGACAACCTAGATCCTTAGGGAAAAGAGGGTTTCAAATACAGTCAAAAGTACCAGAAGAAGCCCTCTGGCAGATAAGCAGAGGTTGATCATTATGGAGAGAAGGAGCATATGTTGAAGATGCCAGCCAAGCTGTAAGGTAGATCTGGTGATGATAATTCCAAGCATGCATTTAATGGCATAAAACATGCAAGACATATGGAGCTTATAGAAACAATAGAGCCAGCTGGAATCACCTCTGGATGAGATGGACAGCATACAAGTCAAACAAATAGACAGACAGACAGGTAAACAAATAAATAAGAGTACCTTTGATGCTTGAACATTTGTACCTAAAATAACTTGTACAAAAAATATATATTTACCTATTTCTACTTATCTGTTCCCTGTTTAAGATGTCAGTGTTTAAGTTGATCCAGTAATATGTGACTAGGACAAGTACATACATTGTTTGTGGATCTGAAAATTTCACTTATAAGGCAAGGATGATTTTACTTTATTTAACATACTAAGTTTTTCTTCTGTAAAACATTGAACCAAAGCAATTAGCCAAATACTATTTTTCCTAGAAGGGGCTCATTGAGAAAACAACAGAGCTATCTATTTATCACTCTATGAAGATATTAAGAAACAGCAATATTTTAAATACATTTCAAGAATTTGTGTCAACCGTGTAAGAAAAGAATATTGACCCAGTGATTGAAATTAGTCAAGATAAATTATTGAGGATGAACTAAATCAAGAATAAGATTCACAATCAGCTTGAAATATATGAGAAGAAAAAAGGACCCTTGGTTGAATACACCGTGCTGTAATTTAACAAAGCAGTGGGAGATGGATTGGAGTGGAGGTAAGTACAGACTTTAGAAGAACATTTAAAGCATCATCAAGAGTTTCTAAAGTGTTAGTATTTTAATATTAAGTGTTCATCATTTTAGCTTTTAATTTTTATATTTAATCTTAATGATGTTTATTTTTATGGCATTTACTAAACCATGCACGACTGTGAAAGGAATAGATGGCATATATTTTTTCTAAATACATAATCTAAATAAATCAATAGATTATAAGTATGTGACTGTTAGCATGACTAAAATCCTTAAAAGTTACATTTCTGCCTCTGAATCCTAGGTCACATTAATTCTGATTCTACACTAGGAGAAAAGGAACACTCAAAGAGAAAATGTATGATATTAATAATAATTTACCTGATCTAATATAAAATTATAAATTAAATCATTTTATTTATTTAATAAATAAAATAAATTGCAAGCTATTTCTGGTCTTAAATCTAATACATTTCAGAATAGACAGTTAAGCCTATAGATTTTTCAATTAACAACTGACTTCCTTATAATCTTTATCCATATGACACATTCAGATTACAGAATCTTGAAATTGTTTTAGCAATCTAGGTTGTGAATGTAAGCAGCTTGTCCTGTTTGACTTACAAGGCATTCAATTTCTTTGCTTTTCAAACTTGATAGGATTCATTTAGCACATTTTTCAAATGCTAATTGCCATAGAATATTATCTAATAATCATGTTTTTAGAAGATGATCAGAGTTATACATTTCTCCCGTAGTTTCTTTGTATTCAAATCAAATGCGCAAAGCTACTTTTATTAAAGCACATGTCAACCCTTAGAGAGTAATTGATCTTGTTTTAATTTAATTTACTTATTCTTGTTTTAATATTGTTGAGTCTAGCAAGCAATCCCTGGTTACAAGGATTGTGTGTAGGGAATTAGTGCTTAAGATATTAGCATATATGGAAATGATTAACACAAATATACAAAGTATATAGTGTATATATTTACAATATATGTACAAGAGACAATAGTCAACAATACATTCCAGGTCAGTTCCTTATCATCAATGTACTACATTTCAGGTATACATCAATACAGTACATACAACTATAACATGAATGCTAGTCAGAGAGAGAGAGAGAGAGAGAGAGCATAAGTCAGCAAGAATCAGCAAGAGAGTGTTAACCAATCTTTCCATATCCTTATATGCTCTCCCATCCCCCTGCAATTACCTACCATGTAATTATAGTAATTACTGGTTAAAATAATCCTGCAGTCATTTAAAGAAACAACCAACCCGTTAGTAAACACAACACTAACAATGCTTTAAAAATCATTCATCTTTTACATGTATTAACCTCCTGCAATCACACTAAGCAGTATCTTGCATATTGTTTTATTTTGTATGCAAACATATGTGGGTCTACTCAGAGAGAAACACATACAGATATTTTGATTAGAATATTCCTCAGTGCAACCATTTCTCTGTCCTGTTTCTAGAGAACTGACTTGGAAAATGTGATCAGTATCTAAAAATACTTCAGCCTTGTTTCACAAAATAAAGAATTAAGTAATTTCTCACTATGAAGCAAACTGTTTTTAAAAGCCATGACAAGCTTCCTCTTGGCAAAGATTGAGCTGAAGAGAGATGCTTGCTGAAAATTCAAATGCAGAAGGCAGCCTTAAAAAGCCTCTGGACCATAAATCACAAAGCAAATATAAATAAGGCTACTTATTCTCTGGCAAGATAAATATAGCACCAGAAGGCAAGGAAAGGGATGGAAATAATTCCTCAGGAGGGGAATAATTCTTTGTGAAGATAAAACAGCACCTGGAGTCCCCCCCATTAAAATAACACAGAGGCCTTATAGTTGCACAGTGCTTGCCTGATTGTGGATCAATACAGAATTAATTAGATTGATTTCTCACAGAGAAATACTGCAAAGTTAGTCAACGTTTTGAATTGTGTTACACTAAAAACATGTTAACTCTGCACAATATTCTTTGTTAATTTTCTGTTTTTAATTATACAGCAGGAAGGAATTTCTATATCTACCTACTGAACTACCTACTTGTCTGCAATCATGTATCAGTTATTGTAATCTTCCTCTTAAGGGGTGATTTGATTTTAAAATTTATTATTGCATCTTTGAAATGTCATATACTGTATTTTATTCTTCTTGTTGATCATTCCAGCACTCTTAACCTATGCAAATTTTATTTATAAATTTGATATTTCAAAATTTTTCATTAGTACTTTCTTTTTATATATTTTTCTTCTTTTTGTATTTCATTACGTTAACAGTATTTTTAAGTTTTTATTTTTTTTCTAATGTTTTAATCTTTATTTTAAAGCTAAAGGCTTTCATAACATCTTAAAAAATTCTCTGTTATGATGACAGAGGTTAACTAGTGCCAACAAAGAAAAAAAGGATACAAGAAATCTAAACATTTTAATTTCTCACCAAAAATAGCATCAGGTTCTTTCAAGCAGTTAACATAGTATTTACCTTTAATGGGGCTGAAGTTTTCTGATTAAAATAATAAGTACAGCCTAAAATAGTCTGGAGGGCAGCCATCAATCCCCATCTTGACTGCAGATATCTCTGAAGGGAACAAAATTGGGCATTTTGCTCTGGAGTCTTCCAAACAACATGCAGATGGAATGAAATGCAGCCAGCATCCATTGCTTCCTGACCAAACATTCTTGGTGGGAACAATAAGGTTGTTGGCTCACATTAGAAGCTGTGATCCACAGACCATTTTTAAAATATCCCCTCTCCCTACATTTTCTGGAAACCTATTGGTTTGCACTAAATCAGGAGTGGGAATTCTGGCTTCTACGAGCCAGTTATTGTTTTAATAAGTATGAACCTAGTTTTTCTCCCCCTTCCCATGCCTTTTATAATCCATTTAATCCTAAAAAAGTAAATCAGGATGTTTTAGAACATCTTAAACCCAATTTCTACTGCAATGGATATTCTCAAAATAGTTTAGGGGAGAAGAAGTATACAGAAGTTAGCGGGGTGAGGTTTTCCCCATTCTCATGGACAAACCACATCTTGTAGAGAGTTGAACTAACTTGGTATTGTGGGCTGGATTGATGAGTCAGACTTTAAATCAAAGAACCAGAATATAACAGGTTTTGACCATGCAACTCAGGAACCAGCAGGCTCTCAGCTAGGTACAGATAAGAGTCAGAAGGAGCAGGATCTATTGGGAGGGTGAGCTTGCATTCTGGAGCAGTGACGTGATCAGTCACCTGTTGCAGAAGCTGATTCAGGGCCTAAGCTGGAAAGATCCTCAGCCCTTACACATGTATAAAGATTACATGAGTAGAACAAAGTGTTCAATGAGGTCCCTCAGAAGAGGCATGACTTCGGAAAATAGGCATGCCTGAACCAGTGCTATAAAAGATCTTGTGAGTCAGACTTCTGTTGGCAAACAACTTTTCAACCTTGCATCTACCTGAATGTATGGGGGCCTTTTTCCACATCTGGATGACCCCTGAATTGGTAAAATTACTCTCAACCACTCTTTGGATTTGTCTACAAAGAGCTTTACCTTTTGAAATAGGTCTGTTTGTTTTCGCTGAACACCTACATGCATGCATTGTTGTAAGAACCCAAATATTTTACCGAAGTCTAACTTTCATTGTTGGCATTCGACCAAATTGGCTGCTAACTACCATGAATGAAGTCCCACCTTATGTGGGGAGTAGGGACTGGTTGCTAGCTGAAACTGAACAACAGAATGATCAGCTAGCCCAGGGGTGTCAAACTGGTGGTTCATGGGCCGAATGCATCATGCCCAGGCCACACCCACTCTGGCTCGGCAAAGGCAAAAAACATAACAATACGTCACAATACATCACGTGATGCAATCAAGTTTGACACCTGTGAGCTAGCCCAACTGGCAATATAAGCTATGATACCACCTCCTAAATGTCCTGCCTCAATACCATATTTGAGAAATTTGATGATACTTTTTAACAGAGTCCTGTTACCTTTTATTTCAGTGCAATCTATGAGTCTATTAACCCTGCAATCTTTATACTGTCACTGGATTTTGACTCAAGGACAGAACTAGCACAGATGGACATGAGGCGTTTTAGTGGAACTTCTTTATTTTTCACATTTTTGAACTGCACATCTCCCTCAAACAGGGACCCTGACTGGTTGTACAATAAAACATTAAAATATAAGAACAGTATATAAAAGGCATTAAAATTAAAATTTTACAAGGAGGCAAGGATAAATAAATGCTGTTAAAATTAGTTAAAAGTTGAAGGGAGGTCTCTCAGGGCAACAGCCAGCCCCAAGGTTGTGTGTTCCTCTGCGTTCCACAAGCAAGGCCTCAGAGACATGTTTTAATTCCTTTTCAGAAGGCCAGGAGAGTGGGGGCCTGCCCAGGGGTGAAATGATCTGCTGGCGATGGTGGTGGGTGGTTCGGAGAACCGATAATAAAAATTCCTGGCTCCACCCCCTCTGTCCGATCGCCAAAGGCTTTTTTTTGCCTTTTAAAAGCATTTTTAATACTTACGTATTCACTGGAATAGGTAGTAAAAAACTTTTTAAAAAGCAAAAAAAAAGCCTCCAAGAATGGCATGGCTCAGATGTGATCGTCTGAGTCTTTACCTTTTAAAAGCAGGTTTTTTTTACTACCTATTCCAGCGAATACTTAGGTAGTAAAAAATGCTTTTAAAAGGCAAAATAAAAATTGCCCAGGCTCACCCAGTCACATGACCTGTCCAACACCAAGCTACGCCCACAGAACCGTTAGCAACAAATTTTACATTTCACCACTGGGCCTGCCTCACCTCTGGGAGTAGAATATACCAAAGGCTCTCTTCCGAGACCCCACAATTGCTAACAAAAATGGTTCTTGAGTGAGTTGCCCCAGATTTTATGCTCTTTTCTGCCATGGGTGTTAAATAAATCACTGCAGTTGTTAAGTGCATCACGTAGTCTTTCAGTGAACCTGGCTTCCTCCCTTCTCTTTGCTTGTCAGAACCTGACTAGGAAAGTCACAAAGGACTGTATAGGTCCTGCTGTTGATGAGGCTTAGCTGGGACATCCCTGTAGTACAGATTTGAAGCTGTTCCCAACGTAGAGACACAATGCTGTTCAGTATCTTGTTCTTCTCACATCTTCTTCTTCTTCTTCCTCTTTCTTGACTGAGGGATTGTGGCTTTATGGATGACATTTTTGGATGCACTGGTTGATCCTTCTTACTGCTGTGCAGTTAAGATGACACTTGAGTCCCTGGGCAGGAAGTGTTGTGTGGATGAGATAACCTCTGTGTTGACTCCGAAGAGCTTTGCTCTACAGGACCTGGAATGACATCCTCAGGCTGCAATGATATAATTTGTGCAGGTGATTGTCTGAACAGACAGATAAACAATTACATACATAATCTTTAAACACACCAACAAAACTAGCATGAAGATCATACATCACTGTTTACACTAGATTAAGAAAACTTTGATTTGAGTTTGCCTATGTATGTCTGGGTCAGAACAGAGGTGATTACTGTTGATTCCATAGCTCCACATATGGAAGGAGTGTGCTGTGCTGGGTCTAAAGAAACAATGCGCCCAGTTTTTTACATATAATCATGGTATGGAATTGTCCTTGACTTACAACAGTTCAGTTAGTGACTTTTCAAAGTTACGACGGCACAGAAAAAAGTGACTTATGACCGTTTTTCACACTTATGACCCCTGCAGCATCCCCATGGACACATGATTGAAATTCAGATGCTTGGCTACTGACTCACATTTATGATGGTGGCCCTTTTGCTGTGTCTTGTGATCCCCTTTTGCGCCCTTCTAATGAGCAAAAGTCAATGGGGAAACCAGATTCACTTTACAACCATGTTACTAACTTAACAACTGCAGTGATTCACTTAACAAACATGGCAAGAAAAGTAAAATGGGGCAAAAGTCACTTAACAAATGTCTCACTTAGGAACCTAGATTTAGGTCTCAATTGCGGTCGTACGTTGAAGACTACCTATATAGTTTTCTTACCTCAGGGGCAGCACTGTTGAAATTGGGATCCTCTGTGTTTTTATAAATCCTTCCAGCCAGGACAGTATAACATACTGGACAGGAATTGTCTGTCCTTCTGAGCCTAGGTTCCCTGTTCTTTGATTTCATTTTTGCTTTGTTTAATTTTAAGCTTGACCAACTCGTTTGGCAGTGGCTTCCCCTTTTCTTTGCGGCTGTCTGGGTGTTTCTCCAGAGCTCTTCTAATTTCTCTCCACGGATTGACTTTCACGTCCGAGTTTTTGGAGTTCTTTAAAGCTTTTCCATCGTGCATTTTTTTTATACCTTCTCACTTCGTTGGCAAGTCTCTCCTCTAGGGAGCAGAAGTATCTGAACCCGAAGCATCCCGAGCCGCTAAGCCGCAATGAAATCATGAGGAGGGAGCCTAGTAGCCTCTTAGCCGGGCTAGGAACAAAACGCAAATTACGCGGCGAACGCAACGCTGCAATAAGAGCAACCAAGTAGACCCAAGGCCTGCACTCCTCCCACCCACTCACCGCCCATTCCCCAGAAGCCTGGAAAACACGCTCCCTCCCTCTTCCCTGCTTTCTGCAAATCACAGGCTCCGGCCGCTTGAGTGACGCACGGGCTCAGCCAGCCGCGTTTCGCCCGATGGCCTTGTCACGTGAGCCCTGGGGGGTGAGACTGACATGCCTGACTCCGCCTCTTCCCCCCTCCCCTCCCCCCCCCCAACTCGGCAGTTCTTGTCGGTTCTTCTGGCCGGGCTTTGCCGCTTCCCTCTTCGGCCGCCA
>JANHFP010005147.1:138398-153647 GCA_032468135.1 Calamaria suluensis
CCGATCTTCTTCGGCCGCCAGCCGCGCGTCGGGCGGTAGGTAAACCCGTTGGAAAAAGCCGGAGAGGACGGAGGGAGGGGGTGCAAAAGGAGGAGGAGGAGGAGGGCGCCCTTTTCGTGGCTTGCTGGGGGAGGAAGTGGCGGCGGGAATCGTTCTCCGCCCAGCCCGCCTGCCCGCCCGCCCGCCTGCCTTCCTTTTGCAAGCTGGGAAGGTGGGGGGAGGTTTAGAAGAAGCGTCTACATCTCGCGCCAGGCGCTTCTTTGCTTTACAAGCCAGAGTGGAGGGTGGGGGCTCTTTGTAGGAATTTATCCCCTCCCGCCTTCCAAACTCTGCGACGGGGCAGAGTGGCTCGCCAGGGCTGGACCACCACCAACCTCCCGATATGCCCCGCTTTTGGGCCTGGCCCACGCTTGCGGGCGATCTGACATGGATCGATATTGCATTTAATGCTTTGAAAGCATTCGCAGTGGCAGGCCACGGAAACCGCCTTTTTTGACCGTCCTCAATCAGCAGCTGATGGGGTGTGTATTTCTGGGGGTCCTTTTCCTTCCTCCCTTCCCCCCAAATCCAACCTTACTCTGCCTCGCGTTCTGGATGATTTGCCATTAAGCAGGGCGCTTTAATTCGTTGTCCAGGCATGTTAAGGGTCTGTTTGTGTATACTCTTGTACCTTTCGAACACACACGATGAACCTGCCTTTTGGAGGAGAACAGCCCTAAATCCCTTTATTGCCTGTTGGCAAGAACTAAACTTCTGAATGTGGAAATGTGCTTTGTCAGCTTAACCCTATTATGATAATACAGAGAGTGTACCAAGTCAGCACCTGTGGCATCCTGATAAGTTTCCTAGCAAGAGGTGTGAAGTAACACTGTTGATATCTGTTGTTGGATTGTTCTTAATGTGCTTTTTTTTTCTTGTTTAGGTGTGCAGCCTTTCCTCAACCCCCATCCGGAGAGATGCCGAATGCAGATGGTGAAAAACTGTTGCCTGTCTTTGCTCATGTGGCCTGCCGCTATCTTGTCTCCACTGAAAAAACAGGTAGCTGGCATTGCCAGGCACATTTTCCTACTAAGTTATTGAGAAGCAGCATCTTTTGAGAATTAGCAAGGCGAGCAAGCAGCTTTCTGGCCCTGAACGCCTCGTGTTTGATGGGCTGAAAATGCAGCAGGGTGGGCTAGCTGTTTTGGCTTGCTGTAGTTTATCAGAAACCCCATAGACAACTTTTGGCAGTTTCTGTAGCAGAAACGGAACTGACTTGTTATTGACATCCTTTCTCTTTGTTTAGTGCTGCTTTTTGCCAGCTGCCTATTGTCTATGTCTGTACTTGTTGAGTATTCTTCGGGGATTTTATGAGGTCTTATCAACATGTTGCCACAGCACATTAGTTCCGTTTGTCATCCTTACTCCTTTTTATTTTTTAAAGAGAGTTGCAGATGGGCCTTGTTAGGAACAAAAAGGGGGCTGTGTGTAACTCACAGCAATATATTTTGTTTTTGTTGTACAGCAGTTCCAGATTGAATCTCTTGGGGTCTGAGCAGTGTCCCCCAACAAGGGGATTCACTGCTTCCTTTGCCAGAGAATGCTCACTTTTGTACTGCTGCTTACACCATTGATCATTCACTACTCTATTTCTTTAAATGCACACATTTGTCTCTTCAAAAGACGTAGATTCTCTTTTTATGATCCTGATCGCAACACCAAGTTCAGGATGAGTTAAGAGAAAGTAACAGTAGGAGTAAAACCTCAGAAACTGTAGTGGCTTCTCAGAACTGGAACTTTATTAGAGAATATCTCGTGTACAGAGTGCCTAATTGCTATCGGTTTCTAGTCACCAGAGGGTTTCCAGTGCCTAATTGCTATCATTTAAACAGCTCAGACATCACCCACTGCATACCTGATAAGATATACTATGCATTCACTTCAGGTTGATTGAAGTTTTAAATAAACATCTTTTCATTTAGCTTTTTTAAAAAATCAAACTATTTTTCCTTTGATTAGCCTTTGTGAACAATAGTAGTTTGGCTTACAAGACTTCCTTTGTTAATGCCACCAACTATTTTGTCTTTTAAGAGTTATCCCCATGGCATGAAAATTGGTTCAGATTAAACGGCTGTTAATAATATGCATCATGTGGGAATTAAATATAATGAGGTTTAAAATTATCCAATTATTCTCTGTGTTTGCCATCATTTCTCTGGTAAACTGGCATCAACTGATGTTCTGTAATTTTTCTTATAGGTCTAAGAAAAATCAGTTCCTTGGATTAAAAAGAATTTAACCACTGCTGCAGTTGCAGTTATTTTTGTTTGAGAATCAGCAGTTTTGTTCTAAAAATTGCTTAAAAACTTGTCAAATGACCTCAATGGCCAGTCTGTTCTCTTTTACTAGCCCAGCTGTAAAACGCTTGTTGGGCTGGAAACAAGGCGATGAAGAAGAAAAATGGGCAGAAAAAGCAGTTGATGCTTTGGTAAAAAAACTAAAGAAGAAAAAAGGAGCCATGGAGGAACTGGAAAAGGCACTAAGTAGTCCTGGACAACCCAGCAAATGTGTTACAATTCCTCGTTCATTAGATGGGCGACTTCAAGTGTCACACCGGAAAGGCCTTCCTCACGTGATTTACTGCCGTGTGTGGCGTTGGCCTGATTTGCAGAGCCATCATGAGCTGAAACCATTGGACATTTGTGAATTTCCTTTTGGATCTAAACAGAAAGAAGTTTGTATCAATCCATACCATTACAAAAGGGTGGAGAGCCCAGGTGCGTTTCAATGGCTTTACCCACCAAAAATAGTCGACTTGTTGCGGAGCAGCAAATTGGAAATGGGAGGGACAAATTGGTACATGAGATTTGCATCTGGGAGCATTGATACATTGTAGACTAGAATCACCCATTATTACATCAACACTTGGTTTGTTTTTCGCATAACATGTTGAACATTCTCTTATAGCCAGGTTCATAGATGATACAGCCATCCTGTAAACCATAGTCTACAAACCATGCTGATGCAGCCATTATTTTAAACTAAAACAAAACTATAATGGCATAGTGAAATATATGAACCCTGCTTTTGATTGCTTCCTCCCTGAACTTTATGATATTTGAAACTGTTGGTGATAAACAATATCAATTGATTTGATAATTGTATTGTTAAATGAGATAATTTTTCATAGTAATCTTTTAGTCCTTTTTCAGTAATCAATATATTATAAAGTAATTTATGTATTGATTGAAAATCTGGAAAATGTTTCCTAAAATATTTCTCACATGTTCTATTATTTAACATCAGTTATCCAATCACTTTGTGCAGTTGTCTTAATGCAGAAAAGCTTTGCATTCCACTAGAGTTCTATATAATTTTAATTCAATTACAAATGGTTTTGTCACTCATAATCTTCATAGGGTTTGCATGTTTTCAAATCCAAAAACTTTAGTGGCAACTTGGATATATTTTTTTTAAAAAAATGCGGAGAATCCAGGACAAAATCTCTTGATTCAATTTAAATATTAGTAGACATAATTCTCATGCTTTTAATGATTTTTACTTTTGTTACATTAAAAGTTATAATTGAGCAACAATTTCAGGAGTAAATTTGTGGGCCTCAAGACTTTATGGAGGAACATTTGGCCTTGGACCATCAAATTGTACATTCCGGTAGTAATCCTTTTCCAAGTAGAGAAACAATAGGTTTCTGGCATATGCTGCTTTCTTTGCACTTTTACTTCTCCTTAATTATGACCTGTGTGAATCTTTTAACTCTATTTTAATACTTCTTTTTTTTCAGTTTTACCTCCAGTCTTGGTGCCAAGGCACAGTGAATTTAACCCACAGCATAGCCTTTTGGTTCAGTTTAGAAACTTAACTCACAATGAACCACATATGCCACACAATGCCACCTTTCCAGATTCATTCCAACAGCCCAACAGCACTCCGTTTCCCATGTCTCCAAATAGTCCATACCCACCATCTCCAGGAAGCAATACCTATCCAAATTCTCCAGCTAGTTCTGGACCATCTAGCCCATTTCAGCTACCAGGTAAGGACTATTTGTATGACAAACATTGAAAAGTAGAACTTGTATTATAAAGCCAGAGGAGATTAGAATTACATTTTGATTATGCTATATTTGTACTCAAGTTGATTAAATAGTGGCAGCACTGATTATGTAATAAAATAAGTTTCAAATTGAGAAATTTTTTATAGCTAATCCTAAAATCCACTTTGATAGAACTCATTAATATCAAGGAAACTGCTTCCAAGTTAATGTATCAGTTGGAGAATCTGCTGGTGCTTCTTCCTAATCCCAAGAAAATGAAACAGAGCTTCGATTAGATGAAGCAAGATAGATTGTAATATAAATTACTGGTAAAGGAAGAGAATGAGGTCCATAGAAAGCTCAACTGAGAATGAAGGGAACATTTCCATGATAGAAAATTGTTAGATTCCAAACAAAAATAGAAAGACACAGAAAACGACAGAAAAGACAAGTCATGATTATAGTTGAAAAAAATCTGGTAGTTCAAGGTAAACTAATACTGCTCAGATATTCATTCTTTTTTCATTTGTAGCTGATACACCACCACCTGCATATATGCCTCCTGAAGACCAAATGGGTCAAGATACTTCACAGTCTATGGATACAAGCAATAGTATAATTCCTCAGATAATGCCTAATATTTCGAGCAGAGGTGAGATAAACCTGTGACTTGATAAACCCATTAACATTTTGAAACTTTTTGATATTTTCCCACTTAATATATGAAGGAAAAAGATAAATTATTGTCACATCTTATATTTAGTTTTTGAAGTGCAGCACCTCACACTATCTTGTCATGGGATGAGATTGTTACATTTAAGAATTTGGTCATTAGAAATACAGAGAGTTTGTTGACTAAAAAGGAGCATAATGTCATCTGATCAGCATTTTACACTTTCATCTGAATCATGGGCTCAAAAAGGGTGAGAGAAATACAGACTCGAGAATATTTTGTTTTATAAAGCAAGTTGCGGTTAAATGTGTACTTAAATGGAACTTAAAAGATAATTTGGGGGGTTTCACACTGTTACTGTAATTCCCATATATAAGAAGTTGAAACTGCATTCCAGGGCATTTATTTCTGTGTTGCAAACTGCTGATAAGAAAAGGTTCAAGGTTATGCCAAGGAGAATAACTAGTTGGAACTTGTAAAAGGCCAAGATAAAATATGTATCCTTCGTTTGCTGTAATAGTATTAGCATAAAGTTATTTTTTGATAGGGATAGAACTTTTTTTAATGCCTGTTCTTCAAAAAAGTAGCTGACTTTTGTTGAATGATTCAGCGTATATTAAGTATGCCAGCTGTGCAAAGTAACATGAATTCTGTATTACTTTTTTTGTAAGTGAAAATCTTTAGAAGAAAATATTTCTTATACAATTTGAATTTTAGCTAAAGAAATAAGCTCTCTTAAAATGGTTTAAGATTTGCTGTGGTTATTTCAATTAATGTATTTATACTTTGCTAATGAATTCAGGATCCTGGAGGAACATTTACAGTCTATAGCAGAGATCTTCAAACTTGGCAACTTTAAGACTTGTGGACAGCATAGCTGGCTGGAGAATTCTGGGAATTGGAAGTCCACAAGTCTTAAAGCTGCCAAGGTTGAAGACCTGGTCTATACTTTGCTGTTGATGGTACTACTTGTTGGGAAGATTTCTGCAGAAATATAACTGAAGTTCTTTAGCAATAAGAAAAATGCATAAATGCTTAATATTCTAGGCAAGAGGCTGTAGATGTTGGAATTATTACTGGTGTTTCATCTTTGTTCGTAGATGTTCATCCTGTGGCCTATGAAGAACCCAAACATTGGTGTTCAATAGTGTATTATGAGCTAAACAATCGTGTTGGGGAAGCTTTTCATGCATCTTCTACCAGTATTTTAGTAGATGGATTTACAGATCCTTCCAACAACAAAAACAGATTCTGCTTAGGTTTGCTCTCCAATGTTAATCGTAACTCAACAATTGAGAACACTCGGAGACACATTGGAAAAGGTAATCCTGAAGTATGCTTATATAATTGTAAATAGACCCTGATTCTACTTTGCATAAATTAAATGTAATTATACAGTTTTGGGTAATATGCCACATGGAAAGATATTATAAATCTGAACAATTCAACTTGAAAACATGTTAGCTTAATATTTTAGCAACTTCGTAAATGAAACATTGCATCAAAATTTATTTTGCCTACTTTTATCAGTAAATATTTAGTGGTAAACAAATAGTTAATTATTTTCTAATCTCTTGTACTCGGTGTACATATTTAAACTATTTGTACAGATATCCTGACTGTCATAACAAGTCATACTGAAAATAAAACAAAAGAGCTGAAGTGACAACTAAACATGATTTCTGGTTTGAAAGACCAATTAAGGAAAAAGTGGGTGATAGAATTGTATAGTCTCTAAAATATTCCTGAATATAATTGTGATACAAAGGGTGATTTGACTGAATGCAGCCCAGTTCAAGGCATAGCATCTTTTAGTACAAGGGTTGGCAATCTTAAATACTCAAAGAGCCATTTGGACCCGTTTCGCACAGAAAACACCGGGAGCCACAAAAAATCTTCCCATGCAGGACTATTTCCTGAGCAGCCACAAAACTACCATATGTAGTTGAATCAAATCTTATGTTTTCTTCTGAAACTTTTCTTTCCTTGGGTTTATCCATGGTTCGCCTACTGGGGGTTGAAAAGCTCAATAAATGGTGTGTTGGCGGGTGTCACACATTGGCGGTGTGACACATTTTGAGTGACGGAGCCTCAGCAGAAGGGTGAAAGAGCCACAGGCGGCTCCAGAGCCACAGTTTGCTGACCCCTGTTTTAGTAAAATCAGATTGTAGTCTTTAGGTGCGTCTGGATTTAGCTTTGCATATATAATTTTAGGAGGCAGCATTGCTTAATGTCAGTTGGTTTGTTATCTGCATCAGTTCTGGATGAAGAGCACAGACTTGCCATAGTGAGATATGCAATATAGATTCATTTTAGATTGGATTTTATTACAGTGCAGTTTCCTTGGGACTATCTCTGAAAAGCTTTTCAAAACAGCATTGCATAGTAGTGAGCAACCATGCATGCTAACTGGCAGTACTCTATAAAGACTTGTTCTACAAGGCATGTTATTTCCAGATACAATTCAAAGTGTTGGTGATGACTTAAAATCCTAAAGTCCGTCTCCCATACCAGCAAGAAAAAAAAGTTTATCATTTATTTATTGAGTAATTCTATCACATATTGAGTGAAGGAAGATAAGGACATCTAGTGGTTAAGATATTTGGTGTTTGAAATGATACACTTGACATATTTAAACAACTGGAAACAGTTGGAATCCTTTCAAATAGAAATTCAGCTAGGGTTCCTAACAGCTGAAAGGAAGAGGCTATAATCATTTTTGCAATTTAACTGTGTTAAATATTTGGGATTTTTCTCCTTCTAGGCGTTCATCTGTATTATGTTGGTGGGGAAGTCTATGCAGAATGCCTGAGTGACAGCAGCATATTTGTACAAAGTAGGAATTGTAATTATCATCACGGATTTCATCCTACAACTGTATGCAAGATTCCCAGTGGCTGTAGTCTTAAAATCTTTAACAATCAGGAATTTGCTCAGCTTCTAGCTCAGTCAGTCAATCATGGATTTGAGGCAGTATATGAGCTCACCAAAATGTGCACAATTCGAATGAGTTTTGTAAAGGTAAGACGTGGCATATTTGTTATTTACAGTATTGTATCTGTTTGAAATATCTGGAATGTATTACGTATGATAGCAGTTTCAACATATAACAGATTTTGGAAATTTTGGTGTATTTAATTAGCAAATCCTCAGTTAATTCAGAATTTCAGATTTATTATTCTTTGTTGTTGTTAATAACATAAGGATGTATAGGTAGTAGGATAAATGCCATAAGATATACATAAGAATGTATGGATAGTTGGATAGATGTTTTTCTGCTTTATTCATTTGCAAGACGAAATAAGGATGAAGATTACCCACTTCTTTCTATTGACCAAATGAATTGTATTTCCTCTCCCCCACAAGAAAAATGGGGTGGGAATCAGTAACTATTTAGGGGAAGATTAATCACAATTCCAATACAATTTATGAATGGTCAGTGTTGATTGGGGTTTCTGGCGTGTTGTAGTTTTGCATCGCTATAATGTGTCCAACATAAGTAAAAATATTATAAATTGTGGTCCAACAAAACTAGAATACATTAGGGATTGATGGTTTAAATAATGTTTTTGTTGAGTGGAATGGAGATAAGCATGAAGCTAACACTCTTCAAACCAAATTCTTTTTTTAAATAGAAAATGTTGTATTAATCAGTTGTTTCAGTGTCTAATCCTAATGTAGTTAAATACATATCATTCTTTATAGGGATGGGGAGCAGAATACCACCGACAAGATGTTACAAGCACCCCGTGTTGGATAGAAATCCATCTTCATGGGCCTCTTCAGTGGCTGGATAAAGTACTTACCCAAATGGGCTCCCCACTTAATCCTATTTCTTCTGTTTCATAGTGCCAAAGTATTTCTTCAGCAACCACAATTTTAGTGACCCATTTTCTTATTTTCCAGAAGCTTCCAGTGTGGATTCTGTAGGAATACATCATAAGTTACCTTTCTTCTACAAATGACCAATTCCATTGTTTTATCATCATTTCCCCTTTCATTTCATATTAAGACTGTTCAATTTGGAAGAAAACTGAAAAATGCAGGAACTGTTTTACCTGAGCTATACATATTTGAACAACTTTTGATTCCACTGGAAGTATTTTAACATGTTTTCTGAGGACACATTTTTGAATGACTTTACACAATGAATAACAAACACTATCCCATTTGCTAAATCTATGTAGCTCCAATTTACCATCAGTTTTTAATATTACTATATGGTTGTGTGGATGATCTAAATCCACAAAGAGCTAGCTTTATTATACCTAAGATTGCCTTTAGCTTAAATATGACCTCAATATGTACATGTTGACAAGCACCTGTTACATATAATGATAACAAAATGCATTAGAGCAGGCTGTCCTTTAATCAGTAGCAAAGTTACTTTCATCACAGTTCAGTATTGCCTTCATAATTTAGTCCTGTACTCAGATCAAAATCCAGGGAGATTCAGATGAATGTGTAGGATTGGTGTTTAACAGATGTTTTACCCAGGGTATGCACTGTTTGAGGCAGTCAACAATTATTTGAATACAAATCACTAAAGTGCTGTGTATCACATTGCAAGAATGTGCATTGTGTTTTATATTTTATTTTGCATTTTTGTAGAAAATAGTCTGGAGGCTTCTTAAAAAATTACATTTGCTAATTTTCAACATTATTTTTTCCCTTTAAATATTACTTCTGTTTTGGGGAGATTTAAATTTTACCCAGTAAGTGTTGTAAAACACTTGCTTTTTGATTGCTGGGGAAGCTGATTCTCATAATGATGAGAATATTGTCATGTGGATAACTGAAAGTTGTATGATGTAAAATAAACTTTTTTTTTATTGGCAAGGGCTACATTCTTTCAGGAGTAATCTCATGGAGGCTATATACACTACTTGGTGGGTGACATTTAACAACTTTATCTTTCCGTTCATCCCTACCTTCATCCCTACCTTTTGCAAATGGGCTAATAATTCCTGCTAAAGGCGTATATCAAATACATGAAGCACATTTTTAAAAGTGGGATATGTACTTTGGTATAGTGTTCATGAACCTTAATGAGTCATACACGCAGAATCTCTTGTATATTTGAACAAAAGCTGGCAATCTTAACATCTGGATCATATTTAGAATTGTTCTGACTAAAGCAATGGAAAGGCATAACAAAGTACTGATGAGTGGTTTGTCGGGATACAGGTGGTTATTAAACATTATTTGTCTCCAGGAATATTTTGATTATTTGGACTAAAGAAACAATATATTAGAGTTAACCACCATTCCAAGTCATAGTAAAGTTAAATTTAAATGGAGATGAGTTCTCGGTGGTAAATTGTTGAAGCCTTTCATCCCTCCAAAATACTTAAACATTTTTAATTTCCTTCCTTGGACATGGAAGGCAATCTGTATCAGAAGTAGCTCTTTGATATTTTGCCCCTTCAATGCTAGCAATTAAAAGGGAACTTATTACAACAATGTATGAAATTCTGCATGGATTCTGTTCAAGCTGTCTGAGTTCAAAAAGAGAATCTTAACCAGTTTGACTGTGAGGAGAACCTACACTCTATAGGTGGTTGCATCCTTCAGTCTTGATCCTTTAGCATCCTGTCTATTAGAACAATCAAGAACATATGCATATCCATAGTACATATTGGCACAAAGCAGATACGTTTTACCCAATTTTGATTGAGAGTTCTTACTTGCTTATGTTTAGTTAAATTTGGTAAACCTAAAATTCCACATGGAGGAGAATGTCTTACAAAAGTAACTTTATAAAATGAGGGAGAAGAAGGTAGATTGGGAATGTAGATCCTGGGTCAAGTTAAAGGCTTCTCCTTTTATTCTTAAAACAACTCAAGATTAAAAGGCAGGTTGTTTTTTATTTTTACCTAAGATATCTAGTCACAACAATTAGTACCATTTATGGCCTCTTAGAATTTGTCTAAACTCCAACTATAGTTGTGAATCTCATAATTTTATCTGCCTTCTTCATTATACTTGATCTTTTCTGATTCAAGTTCAGTTGATGATTTCATGTTCTATTAAGAAAATGTTTGATACAGTGAACAGAAATGCTATACAAAGTGTAGCAATATTAACATATTAGTAATTTAATACATTTAACTCAGTTTGTAATTTGTCTAGCATGGAATTTGCTTTTTCAAAATAGTCCTTTTTTTTATATGACATATCCATTGCAATCCCAAGAGACTAATTCCAAACTCACATAATGTGGTAATTATTTCAAGTCTCTTCTTAAGATAAATGAGTGTGTGCTTTGAGTCCCTGAATTGAGTACAAGTTCCTCAGTTTTTGAGAAATTATTAGTTAATATGGGAAAATAGAAGATAGGAAGCTAAAGTTGGCTTGTTTGCAATGTAAAAGTAAGTTTGGCCATATGGAAAGGAGATTAGTACTGTTTCCATTTAAATATTTGCAATCTTGGTTGATAATTTTACCATTTCAATAATCCTGATGTACACTAGTATTTGGAATACCACTTCCTTGTGTATTCTATGGTAATGCCTTTGAAGACTAGTTCTAAATTCTGGGAAACATTCTAATAATTTTAATGCTACAGTTAACAGTTTTAAACTTGTGACTCCTGACCAGAGAAGGTGTAATTTCTAATGCATGATGGTATTATTTTAAGAATGTAAGAATAGAGCACTGCAAAGTTAAGGCCTATCTTGCCCATCGTTCTATAGCAGGGTGTCAAAACTTGATCACTTCACGTGAAGTATCGTGATTTTTTATTTTTTTTTTGCCTTTGTGGACCTGGTGTAGGAGTGGCCTGCTCATGACGCATCTGGCTCACGGGCCACCAATTTGACACCCCTGTTCTAATAGGAACCAATTCGATGATTGTATTAGTCTGTAAGCAGGATAGAGCAATTGCCTTTTGCTATAATTCTCTGTTGTCTTATCATTTAGAGCTGTGCTATAGTAACATGGTTAGTAACTGCTTATCTTGTATGTAATCATTTTTTGTCTGATCCTTTTTGAAGCCATTTAAATTACTGGATAAAAGGATGTCAATAGATTATGATAGTACCCTTCATATTTGGCCTTTGATTCAGATATGTTGAGAATGAAGTAGTTGACACAGTTTCTTTAAGGATAAAGAATAAAATTGTGTACATTTGTGAGAAAAGGCGTTTTTAAAAACAAGTTAACATTTGAAAATTCACCTTATAAAGCTCCATTATATAAGTGTTACTAGTTTCTGCAGAAGTTCTAAAAAGTAACAGCATACACCAGAGTTAACTTGCTTTGAACGGGAGAAGTAGAGATATTATTTTGCTGTCTCTTATTTTAAGAAGTTGCTTTTATTGAATAACCAGTTAGTTACGGTCAGAATTCCCTGAGAGTTCTGAGCAGTTTCTTCCTAGTTAAATGAATAAGAACTATAAAGAGCGCTAGATGGAGTTACTCAACCTTTCCCAGCCTCACAGCTTCTAATTAGAATTTGTAGAAATTAGACAACAACAGACACATCCTAACTTTTTTGGATTGCAGTTGATTTTACTATAAATCAGTAATCTAGATAGCAACACCTAATAATACCTTCTAGTAGAGTGATAAGAACTCATTTGCAGTTTTTGTAAATTGTTTAGAATGTGGGTAAGAAGCCCCCCCCTCCCCTTTTTACTCAAGCCATTTATGTATCATTAGGTACTAGAAAAAACCAGACATTTTAATGTATTTTGAATTGTGAGCGACAGAATTAATGTGACTTTGCATGCAATTTCAACCAATTATTGCCATCAAAATACATGTAGTATTCTTGTAGCAAATGTATATTTTTGATTGTATTATAGCAATAAGTTAATATCTGATTTTCCCTAATTTCTCTGCTGAGGCAAATGTATTAAACAGTATTGCAACACTTGTGTTTTCTGTTACATCTTACACACCCCTTCTGGCAATTTGGAGCTTTATATACACAATTTGGGTTTTTCACTTTTTGTCTTTTCATTGGTATGGTAGCTTTTGTATAAACTTCATGTAGCTATAGTCAGAATATAATCAGTGTTAAATTTAGAACTGTAACTTGTGAAAGAAAGTTGCTTTACAATAAACCAATAATTATTGTCTTTCCATGGTAATAAAGAATAGAATAGAATAGAATACTTTTATTTGGCAAAGCAGGATTAGATACATAAGGCATTTGTCTCCAGTACAGAAGCTCTCTGTACATGCAAAGCAACAGAGTAATAATAATTATACAAATAAGAGGGGGTAATAAAAAAGATAAGAGGGCTAATAGGAATATTACAGTCATACATAGACATTAGACATATATAAGGATAAAATCAATTGTATGTTTGGATTTAATCCAAATCACAATCTGTTTAAATTACTATTTGCTTTGAGTAAAACAGATACTTTCATTTCTTTTTGTACTGTGCAATATAGGAATCTCGTAGCCATCTTTATAAGAGATGAAGCCATTCTTGAGTAGTTATCTGTGGGTTGCACCTATGCTAAAGAGTTTTTATTTCATGGTTATCAAAAGTGTACTAGGCACTTCCCCTTTAAATATTAGTTTAGTTTGCTGCAAAACTGAATTAACTAAATTGTAGATCAATCTGCTTAATTCAGTCAGATGCAGCAATCTTGCTGCATCTGATTGAATTACAGGCCTTCTTAAAAGACCAAATGGTACCATGAAAATTAGAACATATCTTAAATACTTCTTTTCATTTTCCTAACACATTGTAAGATCCACAATAAACAAAGGTGAATAAGAAATTGTAATTTAATTACCTTTGTCTCAGAGTACTTTTTTTAAAAGCTCAATCCACATAAAATAATGGTAACTATGTAATGAGTTGTCACTTGATTTATTTAACTAGGGATGTTCCATAGTGTTACTGATGATTACTTACTTCTTGTCTGTTGTAGGCTGTATAAATGGAAAAATATTTTTTCCAAAGTCTTGCTTGCTTAAGTTACATAATAGAAAAGAAAAAGTGTTTTTCCCTGAATTGTTGCTTGGTAACAACATATTTAATAAAATATTTCAAACTATTACATTAATAATTAATGTGACTGCCAGCATTTTTTGTTAATACTTTTGTGAAAGTGTAGTTTGTATTCATAGGGTAGTATATATTCTTTAAATATCCTTCTTCTATTTGATTCATATTATTCTAATGTACAATATATCAGTGTACATTACGTATGCAACTTCTGTACTGTTATTACTTTGTAAGATAGGTTATTACAACAATACATTTTACTTCCATTCTTTGAGCATTTCTGCATTTGATCTTGATTGCTAATAAGGTTATGATAAAAGCAATGTCCTTTTGAAAGGTATTTCCAATTTTGTATAAGTAAAATTTTGAAGCTGTCTCAGGTGTAGGCTTAGGTATCTTTCTGAAAGTAATTCTTCATCTTAATAGTTTTTTTATTTCTGTTTCTTGTCTGCTACAAAGGATTCAACTCTTTATTAATCAATACTTATATTTCAGAACATTCATATATTAAAAGTGATTGTAATGAAACTATGAGACAGATAGTGGAAAACAGGCAAAGGTAGGAATTAAGAATCGATTGGTTCTCCAAAGGCATTAAAGGATTGGCTTTAGTAATAAGCCTTAGTAGACAGGAAAGAACAAATCATGATCACTGCTGGACCCCTTGGCAAACATGTATATAACTTGGGTCTCATATAACCAGATAGAATGAATGCTGTTGCCATTATTTCCTGAGCCAAGCTGTTTGGATTGCCCTGCAAAGAACTGGAGGAAGAAAAAAGTCAAATGTTTTGGGAGACGCCTAAACAGTAAATCGTAGAGTTCCTGCTTTATTCCTAGAAATCCTTTTGGCTTGAGCCCGGGTTAAATGCTTTACGGAGCTAGTTTCTGGCATATAGTACTTGGAGATCCCATTCTGTCATGTTTCCAATCTTATGGGATGTTGCAGTCGGCCTATTCGCCTCTCTGTGGGAAGCTGCTTGCCATGGAGGTAGTTGTGATAATGTTCTGCTCTATTCCGTTAAGTTGTTCTAGAAAGAAATTGAAAATTTTCTGTCAATGCATCTCATCAAGAGCGCCTAACGTAAAAAAAGCTTATCACGTAATCCTTCTCAGTTCATTTCAAGAAAATAATTCTCAATTATTTCAACCAAGAGCCATAAAATACAAGGGCTGCTATGCCTTATTGCCAAATTAGTCAGATCACTTCAGTATGGCAGACCTATTCTTTTAAATAAAAGTAAGATAATTGGATACAAAATTGGGCTTCTCTGAAACAGAACCAGGATACCTGAGATTGTGTGGCAATACTTCACCCCCTCCCCCATATCTGAACTAAATATACAGTCCTTTCACCCAAGGATGAATAGGTGACAGGAATTGCCTTTGAAACTGTTAGAAGAAATTATCTTCATCTGGGTTCTGCTCCAAGCAGGGAAACAGACAGTGGAAACATGGAGACTGGAAAGATGATTTAATGGTGGTCAGGTTCACATGGCTTCCTGATCAGAAAAATGTTGATCTGCTGTGTGTCCCTTGGTTTTATGCTTTTCTCTGAGGTTTGAACTTCC
>JANHFP010005147.1:234210-246074 GCA_032468135.1 Calamaria suluensis
AGAAGAAGAAGAAGAAGAAGAAGAAGAAGAAGAAAGTTTAAATTTGGTCAGTTAAAATTCCTCCAGGGGTAGGGCAGAATGAAACCCATCACAGATCAGAGACACTAAAATCTACCTCACTAATAGCCATCTCTGGAACAGAATCACTTCAAAGAGATTGCATCAATGAACAGTAAGCATTCCTGAGTTATATCAAAGGTGTCAATTAACAATAAAACATTGTGAGGATAAATCCCAACTAATGAAAAAAAGTAGATAGGATAATAATGAAATTAAAATGAGCCATTCTTCCAGAGAGTATAGAAGATGAGAAAAACACAGAGTTTTAAGAGGAGGAACATTAAGTAGGGCTTATTAATTTATCAACATGGTTAAATGGCATTTTTAAAAGTCTTCAAATTAATGGATCTGATTTGTCTGGCTATTCAAATTGGTATTGGTGATGGTGGTGGTGGTGAGAATACAAGGAACAGAGTTGCAGAATGACACAATAGAAGACCCACCCACCCCCAGGGAAATTTTCTCAGGTAATTCGGCTTGACAATTATCAAACACAGGTCAGGGTAACAGAAAGCTGTTAGTAATGAAAAAGGGACTCTGAGGCCCTGACAGAAACACTAAACAGGACAGAGCCAGAGGATAAAGTCTGATGGGAGAGTTAACAAGAAGATGGGAATAAACAAGAAGAGGTTTATCTCCAAAGAGGTAGAAGAAACCCACTGAATCTCAGTGGCTCAATCACTTTTATTTTATTTTATTTATTTATTTTATTTATTTGTCTTCTTCGAAATGATTTCCTGAAATACAGCAGGATGCAATTTATAAAACACAAGGATTCCCCCCCACCTTTAGATATAATATAACTAATTTTAGTGTTGTGTTCCTGCAGGAGATCTGGTGCAGGAAGAGTTAAATTGAGATGGATATCATTCGGACTCCACGCTAGCATCTGTGAATGTAGGTAAGGGGCTTATTTCTACCAAGCTTCATGCACATGTGTTAAACTTATACTATCACCACCACCAGAAAGTATGCACTTGCCATATGAATTAAATTTAATTGATGCAGTCTATTGATAGCTAATGTATATATCTCCTCTTTCTTTAGTACTAAGCTTTAAATTAGCTGCCTATATGCCACATATCATTCTATTAAAGATTCGGGGATCGTAAGATAGACCTCTGGATGCCAAGAAGATGCTACAAGAAAATTACTTTTTCAGAAATATCTCTGAGCTGTGCTATCTTATCCTAAATGCCTGCTGATCATGTTTATTTTATTCTTGCTATTCTTTCTTAGCTTAGCAAATGCTACATTAGTATCCATTTCATACCAAATAAGATATACATAAATTTATTAATTTCCACGGATTTCAGGCAGCTCAATTCTATGTCAGAGATATTTAATGTTATTTTTTTTGCCTAACAAGTAATTCTCAAATTCTAATATATAATCCTTGGTTCTGTTTTTATTTAGGATTAAATCCTTGTACACTGTATTTAAATCATGGACATTTCTGATCCATAATGATGTGACTGTGGTTCATTTGTTCCAAATTATCTGATGTAATGAAATGGGATACTGAATCACATCAAATATCAGAAAGAGATGAAAATATATTGTCAGAAGGAAAGGCCGTCTGATTCAGTACCAAGCTGGGAGAAAGACGGTTCATTTATTGACAAAATATGAAGTCTAGAGTGATGACAAAATGAAGTCTAGAGTGGGTGCATTTTAATACCTTCTGGATTCCTATGAGGTCATGTAGGGGTCATGGCTGGCTCTATAGGCAAAAGGGGAAGTGCAAATCCTAGGTGCTTGTCTGAGATAATTTTGTCAACTTTTGGCTTATTGTGTTGTTTATCTGAAGTTTCTGCCTGACCCAGTCTTTCTGAATAGATTATCAAATCTGTACTTCTAAAAGCTGGCCTCCTCAGTTTTTGCTTGGGGCAGGAAAACTGGGGCTGGTTTCTGCCTCACTTAAGATTCCTTTTCCTCTTCTCCTTTAGGGGAAATATTCTGTCCTGCCTTTTTAACATTCCCCAAAACATTTCATTCTTCTAAAATGAATGGGGGCTTCCCACAATATTTTAAAAAATTAAATACATATTTAACATTTTAAAAAATATGCATGCTGGTATTTTCTAACGGGGTGTGGAGAAGATATCAGAGTGACAGACAAGCCAAGTGATTAAAAATGAAGTTTTTGAAAGTTCTAGTAAATTGAGCAAATTCTAATCTAATGCCTATTTATCTTTCTCTTCGGAGATTATGTAATTTATATACAGACCTTTATGTTTCAGAAAACTTGTGTCTATGTTATTTGTAATCTAGACGTATAAAGCTCTGTATGCAAATTCCAGGAACAAAGTTGTTGATTCGATACTTCTTGAACATAAAAGAAAGCAAAGACGTTTTCACATACAGACCACATTTGTTGTTTAATACTTAATTACCTAATGACCAGAGATAAGCTCATCATACATATAAACTGGAATTCCCCAAACCATTTTCAAAACTATGAACTACAGCAATAAGAAGATTTTCTCCCCATAAAATGACAGTTGTAACTGCAGATCTGCTCTCTTATGCCTCTTCTTTAGGGAGCAGTCTTTAATTACAGGATTAGATACCATTTTCCACTTGCAACAGCTGTCAGAAAAAAATATATGTACACTAGAGAATAAATTAAGGGCATATTGGCTGCTGACAGTCTGATGCTGCCTTTTGAATGCATGGCACTGTAGTGGAAACTCTTGCTTTATATTTAGGCATACACTGGCAGTTGCATTACTACAATACAACACATGGGGTGACCTAGTCAAGATATAAATAGCTGTAAGGTCAATTGCAAATAGCTCTCTTCCCTCCTTCCTCCTCCCTCCCTCTCTCCCTGCCTGCCTCCCTCTTTCTTTCTTTCTTTCTTTCTTTCTTTCTTTCTTTCTTTCTTTCTTTCTTTCTTTCTTTCTTTCTTTCTTTCTTCTCTCCTTCCCGTCATTTGAAATTTGAAGGCATTTCATGTGATTATGATCTAGTAAATTAATCACAGCAAAGTCATATAGACCTGTGCTGTATGTAGAGGTTATCACATTCTTCACAGCCAGCTAAGAATTTGTGACTTATAAAAGGTTTTACCCCCCAAATATTCTATAATTAGTTCTGAACAATCTAAAGCATACCACAATGCATGCTCACACTGTGTTTTGCAAGAACACAATGATTTTTGTAAGGTTTCATGGCTTTGTGAGCATTTTCTATATTTAATCTTTTTAGTGAAGAGGTTGGATCAAAATTCCCTCCAAGGGCCATGTTGCTGAACCTACAAGTTAAACCTGTTAGAAAACTGACCTGTCATGTAGATGGACACTGTGAATCATTCTAGAACAGGCGGAATAATGGTTTGGAGAAAGATACATATCTGTCAGTAATGTATTGCAGCTTTTGTTAATCACCTTCATTGAAACATGATTTTTGCTCTGCTATAATTATTTGTTATGCTATGTTTTATGTTATGCATTTTTCTGTTCTGTTTGATATTGTATTGCATTGTATTGTATTGTATTGTATTGTATTGTATTGTATTGTATTGTACTGTACTGTACTGTACTGTACTGTACTATACTACACTACACTACACTATATTATATTATTATACATTACATTACATTATGTTGTTATGTTATTACATTGCATTGCATTACAATATATGTTATTTCTCAGAGGCCCTGAGGTAAATAATTCCCTCATTCTGAAAATGTTATAGATTTTCTTTAGGTGCTTTATAGAATATCTGGTTGACAGGAAAACAGTATAACATTTGACGTCTGAAAATGAATATACATATTGGATATATCACCTCCATTCACCAAATTGTTTCTTTAGTCATGCAGGAGATAGCATCTGGTGCCCTATTTTACATCTCTATGCTCTTGTTGCTTTCTTCCTTTAGGATTGGCCATGATAATTTCCTACAACTGTGTTTCTTTGTCTTTTGAGATACAGATGACAGATGATAGACAGACAGACATAATTGTTGGTACTATTTTGGTTACTAAAGGTTGGTACTATTTAGGTTGTTTTTGTGTTCCTTTGATCTCATTTTATCAATTCAACTGTTTTGATGTTTGCTGATGTTTAACATATAAATATTGAGCCATATTTGCTAGCTGAACTGAATGTCAGGTATTGGTCTGATCTGGATAGAGGGGTTGATTGAGAATGTGTTGAGTGCAAAATAAACTGGATATTTCCCACAATAATGTTCCAATAATGCAGGAATACATATAGTCTGTAATTCTACAGAATACACATAACATGTGAGTCAAACCCATGCTTTAGATACTCACGTTGTAAACGCTGGGTTATATTTTGCACCTAGGTAGTATGAGTAAAGGTTGAACATTCCAATCATGAAGGCAAGAAACACCATGATAAAGATGACCATGAACTTGAAGATGTCTTTCACAGTTCTTCCCAGAGAAATCTGGAGAGGACCAAAGCTTTCATTGGCTGGGAGAATGTAAGCAATCCTTGAGAAACTGAGTACCACCGCTATTGCATATAGTCCTTCTGATATGATCTGAGGATCTGAGGGAAGCCATTTGCTCCTGGCTAAAAGAAAACACAATAGGCAATATATATATAATTAATAATGAAGGTCCAAATCAAAATTGGGAGGAGGGACATTCTGAGAGGAAAACTGAAGAAGAAAGGCTCTATATCTTATTGGTAGAGTTCTTAAGATGTAATTGGTGAGTCTCAATTTCATCCTTGCCCTCTGTTTCTGGATATTTGGGATTAACACTTTCTCTTCTTTCTTCCCCTCTTACAAAGTCAGAACTGTAATATCCCCAAGGACCATAAAGGGCTCCATCCAATGTAGATTAAAGAGCAGAAAACTCTGGTTTACCTACTGTGAAATATATTGCTGAATTCTTTCCTTATTCATTTAGCGATTGTTAATGGCTACGTTGATAGAGCCTCATTTTAAAGTTCCCTATACTGCTTGAATTAAAGTTGCCTGAAGCTTTCTATATTTTAAACAAAGAAGGAAACGAAACAAACAAAAACATGTTAATTCATCTCTATGAATCCAGAATTCTGGTTTATAGGTCAGCAATCCAACTGAGGAATAATATCCAAACTGGTTTCCAAGAATTTTAGTTTAATTTAAGTCAGTGGTTATTTTACCTGTTTTACTGTGCTATTTTATTTCCTGGATTGCAGCCTACCCCAAGAAACACTGGAAAGCATGTGAAGCTGTAATTATTATTTTTAGTAAATGAATAAGTAATATGGTTTGATCACCATTCTGATTGTTTGATTAAAGCGTTATCAGTGATTGTGTTCTTAGTTTTAGAAACAACCACCACCAATGGATGGAAACTAATCAAGGAGAGAAGCAACCTAGAACTAAGGAGAAATTTCCTGAAAGAACAGTTAATTAGTAGAACGACGTTCCTCCAGTGCTCCAATACTGAATATTTTAAAGGAAGAAATTAGACAATCATTTGTCTAAAATGGTATAGGGCAATGGTTCTCAACCCATTGTCATTAAATATCTGGGGTGTATGTCCAATATCATTACAAGGGGTCAGCAAAGAACCCCTTGAAGAAATGTTATGATTTAAATCTTGAGTTAAGTCTCAGTGGTCCATGGCCATGTTCTGTGGCCACAAAAGATATTTAAAGGGGATCTGTATGAAGAAAAGGTTGAGAACCCCCTGGTAAAGGGTTCCTGATTGAGAAGAGGGTTGGACTAGAAGACCTCCAAGGTCCCTTCCAACTCTATTATTCTGTAAGGCTAAAGATGTTGTGAAGATTTGTATCCAGAATCTGGCGCAAGTTCTACTAGTATACTCAAAAGTCTTTGGGGGCATCTTATAAAGGACAATTTAATCAACATTTAGGATATGTTGCTAATTTACTGACCACATGCACGTTCTTCTCTCATGAAACTACCACTCTTTATCAACAAATATATCTGTGCAATTACATACCAGTCCCCTGAAAAACGTGACAGCTGTATAATATTCTTGCATGTCTACGTTCACAAGAAAATTCAATTTCCTCAGCTCTGACCTCTACCCTTTTAATTTATGTATGTATAGAATCAGAAGTTATTATAATTGGCTGGGAGACACAATGTGCACTTGCATGAATATTGGTCTGAAAGTGAAAATCCAACATTTTGAGACTCGGGTCACAAAGTGGTTGGGTAGGATCCACGGTAATTCTATCTAGTGCAAACAGATGGAAGAAAGTGATGGTGTTAAGGAATTTAAATTGCTAAAAGTCTGATCTGCTTTCAAATGAAGGGCAATTTTCCTACTGAGTTTTCTACTTACTATTTTTTTTTACATTAAATGTTACAGAAATGGTGCAACTGCTTATATTTACAACATTTCATAATGTTTGTAAGTCATAGCATGAATGCTAATGGATTTTAATTAGTTTGTAATACCTTGCCTTTTTCTTTTCTATGCTTGCAAAATACATATATCGAATCAAGGATTTGGGGGCTAATTTTCATGCTGCTATGTTTTCTTTTCTATGTTTGGAAAATACCTAATCCGAATAAAGGATTTTGAGGCTAATTTTCATGCTGCTATGAAAGCCCATTTTCATTTCCAGAAGAATTAGTTTCATGGCATAGTGATGGCATTAGTATCATGCCATAGAGACCAGCCACCATAATGAAGCTTTTAGCATCCTGCTGGATCTAATTGTTTTCAGAATTAGAATTTGGCAGTAGCCATATCCATGCCTAAAATGCTTAGGATCAAAGGGCTGAAAATAACAGTCTCTCCAATACTACTCACTAAGATCATCTGGGGTTCTGCTTGTAAACTCACTAATAGGTTTATCTCACCTTTGAATGACTAGGAGTAGGGCCCTCTTGATGTCGTCTTTCTTCCCACTCTGCCTATTTTATTATAGACAACTCTATTTACCCTAGCATTTGTAAGATAAAAACTATTCCAGTACCAAACTATTTTATTAAAAAATAAAGTGAAGGGTGCTTGGTGTTCTCTGAGCTTGGTTGCTTTCTTCATTGCCCAAATGAAGATAGCAACATCAGTGCTAGTAAAAATGAAGTTTATCTTAATTATTGCAGTGTTACTTTCTGATTCTAGGACAGGTAATTTTATTGTTGTTTGATCTATGTACAGTTTATTTATTTAAAATTAAATATAATTTTAACTACAAGAGGGTTTTTTGGTACACAATCTCTGGCCAATCTCTGGTAGCATTAAAATAAAATAAAAATAATAAAATATAAATGCCACTTCCTTCATGCCCAAAGCAATAGGAGCATCAAGGCACAAGGACCACAGGCTGTAGGGCTATAGGCTAGTTTGAGAAGTTGAGGAAAACACCACAAAGAAAGTGATGGCAAACCACCGCTTCAAAACTGCCTTGATGGGTCCATCTTATCCACAGGGCTCAAAGTTGACTGAAAATTACCCCATCTTTTTCTTGGGACAAAGCAGAAATTACAGATTCTCCACTATCTAGCAACCTAGAAAATAAAGTGGAATAAGGGTCTGACTGAACATAGAAGCTTGGTATGTTCTCATGAATACTGGTTTTATAGGAAAACATTGTTTGCCAGAAACCATCATAGATGAATCCCTGTTACATAAATAGGAGCAAACTGGACTTCATATCTAGGTAAAGGTAACAATAACAATAGCACTTAGACATATGGTATCATAATGTTTTACAGCTCTCTCTGGGCAGTTTACAAATGTCAGCATACTGCCCCAGCTATCTGGTTCCTCATTTTACTAACCTCAGAAGGATGGAAGGCCTTTGAGTGGGTGAGGATCGAATTCCTGGAAGTTGGTGGAGTCAACCTGCAATGCTTCATTCTAATCAATGAACCACCACAGAACTTAAACTAATAAGTGAAATTCTTTATTTTGCATGCAACAAAGGGATCGGATCACTGAAGCAAGTCTTTGTGGACAGTAAATAATGTTGCTGAACTAAGACCGATTGCAGTGCCCAGGACATCTTAGGGATGCCATCCAAATATATTTGATGGTCATTAGGCTGATAGCAGAGCATGCTCACATCCATGAAAGTCAATTGAAACTATGGGCCAGGCTTACAGAAAAAAAAATCATGCTGAAACAGTATGTAGCAGTAAGAAGTTAACAAGCCAGGAGTAATATAGATGCTATATAGTTTTAGGAAAGAGAAATCTGGTTCCTGAATATAAGAAAAAGGCAGTTCCTGAGGAACATGATAAACAAAGGTATGATACATAGAACTGGAAGTCAAAGACTGGAAGGAACATGGCAAAACAAATTGGCAGAAGAGGAAAACAAGATTTTACACTTCCCTTTGATTTGCTCAATTTATATGCTAAATAAATATGTGTTGAAGGAGGCTGGTTTCTGCTGTACACTATTGATGACATAGCAAATGATAGCTGAAACAGCAAATGATCTGCAAATCCTAGTGACAATAGTTGAAGGCTACATTAAAAAAACAAGAGTAAGACTAAGAATTAAAAAAATAAATAAATGATGAAAAGTTAAGTGATCCACCTTAGAATTGACAATGACAAAACATTGAAATGGTGGATATTAAAGCTTTTGCTCTCCGGGATTGACTATTGAGATTTGCTGAAAGTTAGCACTTGCTGAAGTAACAATAATGCAAAAACATTCAAATGCTTTATAAGTATTTATACCTATAAAATCAGAATTATGTAAGCAATATATTTTGACAAAGCAAGACAAAAAGGATATAAATGGTTTTGAATGTTGGTGTCGAAGAAGACTCTTGAGAATACCATGGATAGATAGAACAATAAAATAAGTCAATCTAGAGTTCTCACTTGAGACACTTGAAATAAATAGTCTAAAAGAATCTTATTTTGGATGCATGATGCAAAAACCTAGCTTTCTTGGGAAGTCTCTAAGTCTAGGAAAATTAAAAGGAAAGAGAAGTGCAAGGAGAATGAACAGAATTACAGTGATGGGTAAAAGTTATAAAGTTAATGCTGAAAAGTTATAAAGAGTCAGGTTCCCATCAAAAAATCCTTGAGAAATTCTGTCTATATGGTATATCATTTGGTATAATAATAATTATAATATAATTCTGGTTTAATAGGCGTGGGGCAGATCATGGTTGCTATTATTCAAGACTGACTTGATGGTACAAAAGTAATTGAACCAACACCAAATATAAAGAGAAATGTCTAAGAACCATGTTTTCCTGAAAATAAGACCGTCTTATATATTTTTTGAACCCTGGAATAAGTTCTTGGCCTTATTGCATGCGCCCAAAAGCCCGCTTGGGCTTATTATCAGGGGATGTCTTATTTTTGGGAAAACAGGGTAATAATTTCATCCCTAAGAATAAATATCTCCAAACAAGACATTATCACCTGAAGTTTATATAGTTTGATTATTCTTTAGGCAAAGCTAATACTATATTACTATACTATAATGCCATTGGCCACTTGAGATATTTTTTATACTAACTAATACTAAAAAACTCAATATAATTGAATAAAATTGCTGGTCTTGAATAAACACACACAAGCATTCCAAACAGCAGGTTTTGTTGATGAAAGTACAGTAAGTCAACAGGGATATTATTTAGATTAAAGTATCAAGAAAATAAACACCTGCCTCTTATTAATTTAACCTGTGTACTATTTTACAAAAATAGTATGTTGGTTGGCTGTTCCAAAGAAAGAAAGAAAATGGCTATTGAGATGGATAGCATACTGCTGGATTTCAGCTTTCTTCCACTTATTAAATGCTATTCTAGCCTTGACTGCCTTAAAAGAAAACACCTTTTTCCCTGTTCATTTCAATATCATGCCCTAAGTTCTTGGCTCCCACACTTAGCAGGTTATCTTGCACTATCTCTTCCTTCCTTCGAAGTCTCTCTCAGAATTCATCTTTTGTGGAAACTCTGTACCTTCGTCTTCCTTCTCAAGAAAGAAAGAAAGAAACTTGCCAAGGGTGCATATTTGAGATTGTAAGTGTGAATTGAAAATATTGACTATTATGCACATGAAGCTATTTGCATCTGTCACCTGTATGTTTGTACTTCCCTTTTCTCACTTTCCTTGATTGCCCTAACACAAACACAATTTTACCGCTGCTGATTCTGACAGGTGAGCAGCCAGAATGATCTCAATAAACAAGCAGCATTTGAAAATGCATGAAGTATTTGTGACAGAGAAGCAGTTCAGATTCAGATCCTCCTGAAAAAGCTTCAAAAACTTTGTGGCTCCTTAACTGATGTCAGTTCAATGGAATAGAATAGAAGTTCAATGGAAGCAAAAAAAAGAAAAGGATGTCCATATTTCAGAGACAAGATCACAGTGGTGGTATAGTACCTTGGATTAGAAATGGAAAGGAAATATTAAAAAGAAAAATAATGGAGAAAGTTTTTTAAAAAGCATGGAATACCTGTCACATTGGAAGAATATGAAGTAAATGTATAGTTTCATGATAAAATATTGTTTAATTTCTTAAGTCTTGGCACAAAGTATAAACGCAGCTGTATGTTTCTAGCACACAAGAGCTGTAATTACACAATTGTGTCACAAGAGGGAGGTGAGTACCACAGTACAACTTGTATAAAATTTTTCAAACTGTTTTTTTTTTTAAAAAAGGAGGCAGATGTAATGGATTAGCATTTCCTATTTGTTTGATAACTGTTTTGTTAATTGCGTTCCTGAAGTTTTGCTCAAAAGTCTTATTTAAAAATGCCTACTTTCCGAGTAGCATCTGAGTGACATAAATCAATACTGCTCCAGTTGCATTGGATCTTAACAATTATCCCCTCTCCCTGATCTGTATTTTTGCAGCTCGCTGTAACAATATTGTCCTACTCAAGCATTATGCAAAACAGGAAGAAGCTTATGTTAGCAATCTTTTTTATCATCTTCTCCCATAGACAAAGGGGGGGGGGGGGAACAGACAGCCATAGAGGGAGAGAAGTACCCAGAACATTTTCAGGCCAGCTGAGTTCATTTAAAAGGAACAAAACAGACTGGTGATTTAAATTGCGTATGTGTGTGCCTATGAGCAACGTCCTACTAATGCAGCTTTATTTCAATCGTTCTATGTATTTGCAATCACCAGATCATTCATACAGGCAATTCTTAACTTACGATCATTCATTTAAAGGCCATTCAAAGTTATGACAGTGCTGAAAAGAGTGGCTTATGATCAGTCCTCCCACTTATAACCATCACAGTGTCCCTGCAGTCACCTGATCAAAATCTGGATGTTTGGCAGCCACCATGCATTTACAATAGCTGCAGCATCCCAGAGTCACATTATTGCTGTTTACAATTTTCCCAGGGAGTTTCTGATGACCTATGGAGGTAGCTGGATTTGCTTAAAAACCATGCCATTAGCTGAACAACAGCTGCAAAAAAAAGTCATAAAATTGGGCATGGCTCATTTAACAATCTCGTTTCTTAGTGACCAGAAGTTCTGTTCCCAGTTGTGGTTGTAAGTCAAGAACTCTCTGTATTAGAAAAGAAGTGAAATATCCACAGCTGCCAAGAACTCAGAGCATTGGCTTCACCTTCCTTCCTGGAGGAACATAAATGCTTCTCAAATCCATAGCATTCTTTCTCCATGCCAAGGAATGGCACACAGGAGTTAAGATTTATTATAAACAAGTATATACATCTATGCTTGATTTTCAATCCACAGCGAAGGAACCATAACTGCCCTCTCTCATTCCTGCATCCAGTTTGTAAAGCCTAGGAGGAAGGTATTGTAAACCTCCCTCAATTTCTTTTCTTTTCCTTCCTTCCTTCCTTCCTTCCTTCCTTCCTTCCTTCCTTCCTTCCTTCCTTCCTTCCTTCCTTCCTT
>JANHFP010005147.1:252652-266730 GCA_032468135.1 Calamaria suluensis
TTGATTAACTGTAGGGGAAGGGATCCTAAAAAAAAAGGCATTTTGACTTTCTGTTTTTAGGCCAGGCTCCCAAGTGCTGCTGTGTACGTAAGCATTTGACACAAAGGGGAATCACCTCTGAGTCCAACTTTCCCATAGTAAAAGGAAATGATTTCAGTTCCACTTACCTAAAACCCATTTCATGATTAGCATTTCTGTCCATGAAAATTGTGTTGTTTTCACTCTAAATATTTGCTTGGGGTGATCCATGGCAGTTTCATTGGGAAGCAGCTTTACACCTTCAAATCTGTCGGAAGCATTCACTACTAGCAGTCCAAGAAAAATTGTAAAAGAAACGGCATGTGCCACAAACTTCATAAAGGGGCTCCGGAGCGTACGTCCCAGCTGAAAGCAAAAATAACCATAAGTTCTTTTTTTTCCCCTGTCCTTTTCCATTTTTTCAAAGTTTCTAGCTTTTATTTATTTAAAAGGCAAGTGTTTTCTTTCACTTGGCTTAGTAATATTACTTATAAGCCATTTTATCTTAAGTACTCAAGAAATATGTCAGAGGGTTTAAATCAATACGGTTAAGAATTTTAAAGCGTTTCTATCATGGAAAAATGTAGATAGGCTAAAGAATAAGGTAACTTTAAGGTTCCCAAGAACAAAAGCATTTCTATTGTTTTCATCCAATTAAATTTCAAGTGAGTAGCTGAGAAATGAAGTAAAGGCCTCTTTCATAGCTGTCTTCTGATAATTTTTGATAAAACTACATACAAACTTTCTCTGGCGGCCTGAAAATGATGCCCAGCTCTCTGTATATTTTTATGTATCTGTATCTTTTTAATTATTAAATCTGATTGTGTTCCTTGTGTTACATATAACAGAGCTCTGTATTGATTTATTTTGGCCTTATGTTCTTGCCCAATGTTTCACATCAAGAGAAGGAGCATTTGAAAATATCCATTTGGGGAAAAAAAACCTTTTGAATGATACAATAAAGAACCACTATTGCTGACAAAAAGGTTTTTTGCTTTTTTTTTGCTTTTAAAAAACCTTGTTAGATCTGGGAAGAGTAACCTGGGTGACATTAAAAGTATAGAGTATTCTTATATTTGAAGAACAACATTTTTGTCCTAATTATTTTAATTCCTCTGTACTCACTTTAATCATATATACATAGAACAACTTTGAAGTCCTTGGTTCTTTTTAAAGCTAAATAGAGAAATACATTTGTTAAGTCTGAAATTCAATTTGTATAATGCTTGCTTAGCAAGTTCACAAAGTGTCAGAATAACACTTTGCATCTTCACACAGTAAGAAAATATATGCTTGGATATGCTCAGACTATTTACAGAAAGAGATGTTAAGAAAAGTTTAGAAAATATGAGCATTATATGCAGATAGTTTGAATTTGAGAAGGGAACAATTGCCCACTTCCATTCAAAGAAATATACAACCTATTTTTCAAATATTCTTCATCACCCCACAATGGAAAAAATCTCACACTTGATCTCCTCTTACCCCACTAGATATGTTGGTTTGGCAAAGCTTTGTAAAATAAAAATAAAACCCCTATAATAATAATTAAAAGGAGAAACTGGGATGTTATTTATAATGATGATAATCTGATGATGTAGGGACATGGTGGCTCAGCGGGTAAGACAAGATGAGCTTGTCGATCGGAAGGCCAGCAGTTCAGCGGTTCGAATCCTTAGTGCCATGTAATGGGGTGAGCTTTTGTTACTTGACCCAGTTTCTGCCAACCTGGAGTTTCAAAAGCATGTAAAAATACAAGTAGAAAAAATAGGAAGGTAACAGCCTTCTGTGCACCTTTGGCGTTTAGTCATGCTGGCCACATGACCATGGAGACATCTTTGGACAGCGCTGGCTCTTCGGCTTTCAAAGAGAGATGAGCACTGCCCCCTAGAGTTGGAAACGACTAGCACATATGTGCGAGGGAAACCTTTACCTAATCTGATGATAGAAAATATACAGCCATAATTTTTCATAACATTCAGGCAGTGTGTGTTTTTTTTTATAAATAATTAAAAAACAAATATTTCCCTCAACACTGTCAAACTATTTACAAAGTCTGCATTACTATTAATCCTCTCATTGTTCCTGTCACCCATCTCCTTCCACTTATGCCTGTATGATTGTAAACTTGTTGCTGGTATCCTTAAGATTTATAGTAACTGTTTCCTAATATGATTTGATTGCTTACTTGTTCCCTTTGACTATCATTAAGTGTTGTACCTTATATTTTTGACAAATGTATCTTTTCTTTTATGTACACTGAGAGCATGTGCACCAAGACAAATTCCTTGTATGGCAATCACACTTGGCCAATAAAAAAATTCTATTTTATTGATGTCTAAAAAAATCCTATACAGTCCCAATTGGCTAATAGTTACTTAGGGAGGTAGGGAGGACAGGAGGTAAAAATAAAATACTTTTTATTTTAAAGTAACATTGTTTTCTGCCAACAGTATAGGAATTGAATACAATGTGTGTTTTAATATTTTTTTCTAATATTGATAAAAGTTGTCTAAATGAAACATCTATGGATTGGGCTGCTATATTACTAGAAACTCAATCTGCCCTCAGCAGTGAAATTAGAAGCAAATTCAATTTTACTGGGAAAAAAAATCTTGAGTGAACATAGAAGCAAATGAATTATTTTTAATAAAATTTCCCTTTCTCTGCCGATGTCAAAATTTCATATTCAATCAACATTGCATCAATATTTTATTTCCAAGCATTCCTTTGAATGATAGCTTTCAAAGTTTCATTTCAAAATGTCATTGATAGCTATAAATAATGCAGATTCTCAGAATTCTTGAATCCTGTTGAGAGAAGAAGACCATGAAAGAGGGATTAAGTTGAGGATGTTGATGCTTCAGCTGAACCTTTTTCAACATCCTCTCCAAAGATTGGAAGGTTGTTGTTTCCAAGGTCCTGGTCTTTAAACTGAGTGTGGTTGGAGATGCACATCATCTGTGTATTTGGATTAGCATTGTTGTCAGACAGAGAAATTGATGACAGAGGTAAAATTATAGGAAGGCAACACAGCTGGAGTAGACCAAGTTGGGAAAATATACTCTAGAATTTTATAAATCCACCATCATTGATCCCTTCCTATGTAAGTGCTCCCTTAAATATAATGCATGAAGCAATTGTAAAAAGTAATAAAGGTAACGGTAAAGGTTTTCCCTGTCCATTCATGTTTAACCTTAGGGAGCCATGTTTCATCTATGTTTCTTAGCTGACGGAGCCAGCATTGCCTGAAGACACTCCCGTGGCCATGTGGCCAGCATGACTATACAACAAGGTGCACGGAACACTGTTACCTTCCCACCAAAAAGGTACCTATTTTTTTCAAACAAGAATTTATTGATTTTATTTGGGTAGGGGAAAAGGTAAGAGGATAGGGAAAGGTTTTACATCCATTTAATTACAATGTCTTGTTTTTCAAGCTAAAAAGGCATAATACATAATATGATTGTAATTTTAAGGCTTATTTTACATTATATTTTTAACTTTCAATTGACTGTCAATAGGAAATTTTCTGCTCCAGCATTTTCAAAACAATAACTAAAATTATTTCTTAATTCTCCAGTTATCTAATTACTATTTTCATATTCTATTGAGCACATCGAACATCTTATTTGTCTTGTGATCTTAATATCAATTTTTGACCAAGAAATTGTTTGTAAAACAAATTATGTTTAGATGGTTATTACTGGAGGGTGTCCTAGTGTTCTGGAAAGAAAAAAGATTTAAATTAAATAATTGTGAAGAGGCAGAAGCTTTTTACAATGAACATATTTTTTTCCTAGAAAGATGAGCTGGGGCCCGGGGGGAGAGGAGAGGGGGCAAGACCAAAATAAGAGGAAGAGGCCCGGGGGCCTGGGCCTGGACAGACGGACGGGGGGACTGTCTCCCAAAATGGTACCTATTCATCCAGTGTCATTTGCATGCTAGATGGGCAGGAGCTGGGGCAAGTAATGGGAGATCACCCTGTCATGCAGCCCTTGGGACTCAAACCTGGGTTGTCAGCTTCCCAGCTGACAAGCTCAATATCTTTAACTGCTGAGCCATCACGACTCTTAAAAAGTAAATAAGTAATCCAGATCTCATCTGATAATGTGGAAAGAATGGTAGTGAACTGAGTGTGCCAGAAAGTGAAGGAAAGTCTTCTTTCCTTCACTTCAGGGGTCCAGTTCAGGGTGACAAACTGGTGGCATGTGGGCCAGAAGCATCATGCGCAGGCCACATCCACCCCATCTCTGTGAATGGGAAAACGTTGCAGAACATAAAGTGATGTCAATGTGATGCAGCGAGTTTGACAATGTGATGCAGTGTATTCTAGTGGAAAGTGCTTCAGCATCAAGAAAGGCACAGGTAGCTGTGCTGGGTTTAGTTTATACAACAGTAGGGACATTTGGCTAAATTATTATCTTTTAAAAACAGGATTACTAGTATCCAAAGCCAGAGCTAAGCCATGCAAGTAGACCTTTTGGAAATATCTGTACTACCTGGATTAAAGCCAGGTTAAAATTAACATTTTGTATGACATTGTGTGTAGGCTATTTACTGATAGACCCAGTATTCTGCCATTCCAGTTAGATTTTAGAAGTTAGGCTTTGTGAAGAAACAAGTCTTAATGAACGCTAAAAAGAAGAAGATATATTTTTCTGGTGGTGGAATTTTCCCTATCCAAAAGAAAGAAAACGAGAGAAACCAACTATTTTTGTTACTTTCAGAAATACCCGCTGCTTAGGAGCAACTTTCAAGAGAGTTAAATGTCACTCAGTGTCAGTTCAAAAGCCTGATGGTGTCAGTGAGGATGGGTTTTTAATGTCTTCAAAGGTTATTACAGCTTCCCTTAACTAGCCCCAGCTTTGAAGGAGTGCTACAATTTGATGAAGCTCTGGTGAAATCACTCCTTTGAAGCAGATTTGTGCTTCAAAGTAAGGAAAGCAATTCTCTGACTTTCAAATAATTCTGCTGCCTTTCTAAGCATTTGCAAATTCTTGGGTCGAATCTGATATTTAAAATCTGCAAGGTTTAGTACTCCAGCATGAATCTCTTGGACAAAATCAGGAGATGATGCCAGTCTAACAAGCACAGGACTAAATACCTACTACTTTTAACAAGGATATGTAAATCCCATTTTCCTGCCAGCTTCTTTCTTTGTGGTGTGCCTCTGCTAACTAACCAATACCATCAGCGAGCTGATGATGGATATGTGTTTATCCTAAGTGTGTTTAAACTTGGCTAATGATAAATTACCTCAGATGGAAGTTGGTCCAAAGCTTTCACTACTCTTCCTGTGAAGAAATACTTTCTAAATTTATTTTGGAATCCTTCTCACTTCTTTTTGTTACCTTTTCACCTCTTAGTACAGTTTATTCTTTTAAAAAATTAAACCATTGTAAACATTAATGTAAACCAATTAAGATAATTGTGAATTCATTTCAGACAATTTTGTCTCTTTAGCAGACAATATGGAGATTGCTACACCACCCAGATCACAGCCTTATTACCACTGCAGAAATATTGTTTTAAAAATTATAGTTAAACCATTGAAGGCAACATGTTGAAATTGGGCAATACTAAGTCCCCCTAAAGCAGGGGTGTCAAACTCAAGACCCATGGGCCAGCCTGGAATCAGTGAAGGACTGCTCTGCAGTGGAGCGTGGGAGAGCCCTGCATGTCCCCCCTCCCACAGCTCCATTTTTGCTGGCAGAGGGCTGCAGAAGACTGTTGCAGCCAAAAACTGAGTAAGTGATGTCGAGTTAGCCACACCCATCTTGGCCATGCCCCCCCAACCTCCCTGAGGTCAAACACAACCCTGATGTGGCCCTCAATGGAATTGAGTTTGACACCCCCGCTCTAAAGAGTTTACCTTCCTGGTTAATTTCATCCAATTCTATTCACAAATAGAACTGTTGTTGATATTTTGTTCCTTCTCCAAAATAGCCTGTGGAGGAATATTTTAATTGAATCTTGAAGCATCTCAAATTGAATTTTGGTTGTCTCAGATCTTGGCCTTCAAGCCTAAATTGTACCTTGTTCCTTTTGACTCTGAAATCTCCAGGATCATTAGAATTAGGGCTGGCCTAGCAGTTATTATTTTTCTAGGCCTAGCAGTTATTATCTTATTAGTCTGTATTCTCTCCTGAAAGCCAAGAAGCTACTTGCCTATGGCAATTTAGTGCTCATAGTGAGAATTTTAGGGCCTAGAAATGAGATAAAAAAGAGGAAAAGAGTGTGTGTACCAATTTGGTATAGTGATAATGGCACCAGGCTAGAAAATGTGAGTTCTAGTTATGCCATAGGCATAACGTCAGCTGGGTGATCTAAAAGGTGCCAGCAACTCTCTCTAAGTCCTGAAATCAGGCAATGGCAAACCACTTCTGAAGTCTTGAAAATGGAAGGAAAATTGCTAGTCCAAGCAGTCATGTTGGAGTCAACAACAACTCAAGGACACACAGAGATACACACCAAAATAGGGGATCCTTGATAACATGAAGCTGTCACTCATGGTACATTTAAAATAGGGCTGAGAACTGCATTCAAATGAATCAGAAATCCAGGATAGAAGGAGGCAATGGGGATATTTTTTTTAACCTACACAAGATGGAACACAGGTCTCCACAGTTCAAAGGCCTCCATGAAGATTTGACTCAGATTTGCAACATGCAGACTGACCATGCAAGGTCAGAAAAAAATGACTATTTATGTAAAAGGAGATTTAAAAAAAACCCAACTACTGTGTTTTCCCAAATATAAGACCCTGTCTTATATTTTTTGAACCCTCAAATAAGCGCCTGGCCTTATTGCCATGCACTCAAAAGCCTGATTGGGCTTATTATCAGGGGATGTCTTATTTTGGGGGAGAACAGGGTACTTTTATGACACATCTTTACGTTCTAAAATGCTTTGGTAGGCTAGTAGCAGAAATAGAAACTTAGACCCAGTGTTTTTACTGGAATGCAAGTTGTTTCAATCAGCTCTTGCTTCTTCATAACAATTGATCAAGCTATTTGGCACAGTGAGCTCTGACTGCAAGATTTGGCTTCTTTACAAATTCTACTGTATTCCCTCTGAAAACAATCTGAAATTAAATGAGAAATTCTTAATCTTCAAATCCTGTTTAAAACTTTGAACTGAATTGAACTGAACTAAAGATTTCCCAGTAAATACCTCTCAATCCTGTAAAGACATTTGCTTACACACATGATGCCTACTAAATAATAAAACTAGCAATAGCACACGCCTCTTTACTTTTTCTATTTTTGTCTTTCTATCTATCCTTTTAAAACAATTTTGCAGTTGCTTAATTTTTGTCTAATCTGTGCCATTGAAAAGTGTGCCATTGTACCTTCTATTAAAACAATGTTTATTTGTCATTGTACTGAAGATCTTGTCATTTGCATCAGGGATATAGATAAATAATGATAAACAAACATGCACCTTAACCAATCTGTACCTTACTGCAGGGAGCTATCCAGTATGCTATGGCGAGGAATGGAAGGCCTATGGAAACTCCGAAGACAGCCAAGAATTTCACAGCAATTGACTGCTGGCGTAAGCCTGAGAGGTTCTCATACCACATGGTGAGCAATTGTTGCTGACAGTTGGGATGGGCAACAAACTGCAAGAGGAAAATAAAGGTAAGGATTGCTTGAAAAGGAGAATTGTGAAAGTAAGCAGTGCTCCTTCCCCCATGGCCTCTGGAGTAGAGATAAGACAAATGGTTGATCATCAAAATGACAGGATGAAGAAACCGATTTCATAAAAAACATTAAGTGTCTCCAAAATGAGTGCAAACAAAACTGATATGTAAGCCTTAGCAATCTTTGGGGAGAAGGAAGATAGGAAGGAAGGAAGGACTAGACTTTCTTGTGTTTTCTTTGAAGACATTTCACTTCTCATCCAAGACGCTTCTTCAGTTCTGAATGAATGGTTGGGATGAGAAGTGAAACGTTTTCAAAGAAAAAACAAGAAAGTCCGGGTGGCTCCTGAAAAATCACCTTTGGGACAACTGTGACCTGGATGACTGGAAATCTCCATAGACAGGAAGGAAGGAATACTTCTAATATTTCAATCCTGCGGTCAATGTAGACTTACTTCTTCAGATTCTTCTTCAGCTCCATAAATCAATAATTTGAGTATTTTAACTTGCCATCTCTTACCATGTTCCCATCTAAGATATTAAGTAGAGTAGCATTTTCTGTAGATTCCATTCCCAAATGCAGCTTTGCTGCCTATTCTTGACCCAAACTTTTCTAATTATTTTCACATAAAAGATCCAATGTGAAATTCTGGAAACAAATTACAGTTGTTTTCTTGGACACAAACAAACAAACAAATATATGTATATACACACAAAATATATCAGCAACAATAGCAAAGTGAAAAGTGTACAATAGAGAAGAATGACAATGTAAATATAAAATTAGCAATATTTGTGATAATAGCCGTAATAAGAAAATATAATGCATATTCAAAAATAGTGCAACACAGTAAAAGTACTGATTTTTTTTAATCCTTAAAAAAGTGGCATTGTTCTAGTGCAAACATGCTTGAGTAACAGGGAGGCTACCCGTGAATACCTTGGTGATCATTCAAAGTTATAAAAGCATTGAAAAAAGTGACTCATAACTTTGTTCTTACCACCATTGCAACATCTTTATGGTCATGTGATCAGGATTCAGACACTTGATGACTAGCATATACTTATGATGTTTGCAGCATGTGATTGCCATTTGTGACATTACCAGCTGACTTCCGACAAAGCCAATGATTTCTCGTCAGACACGATTATATATTGTGTGTAATATTTGTCTGCCAATACGAATTTTGATGAATGGGATTGAGAAGGAATCCCTGTGGATTTTACTCTACTAGTCATTACTGATTATAGGTGGAGGTGCTCATCTCCTTTTTGAGACCATGAAGCAGCACTGTCCAAAGATTTCCATGGTCGTGAGGCCAGCATGACATTGTGGAGTGTTGTTTCCTCCCTGCTGTAGTGGTACCTATTTATTTAATTTATTTATTTTGTCGATTACTTATTAGGTTATATATATATATAAGGATAAGCATGAATAGAATACAAAAACGAATACAAATAAAGAGAACATTAGGACAGGAACGGTAGGCATGCTGGTGCTCTTATTCACACACCTTACAGACATGTTAGGAATGGGGTGATGTCAACAGTAGACAGTCTTAGGTTAAAGTTTTGGGGGGTTTGGGATGAGACCACAGAGTCAGGTAGTGCATTTATCTGCTTGAATTTGCATGCTTTCGAACTGCTAGGTAGGCAGGAACTAAGCAAAGACAGGTTCTCACTTGTCACACAATGCTAGGTAACCTTTGTCTGCCAATAGTAATTTTGGAGAAAGGGATTCAGAAGTGCTACTTAATAGATGTCCTCCACTTGAGCTTTCAATGACATGAGACATTTGACTGGCCAATTTGAGAATGGAATGTTAGAACAGAAAGGCTTTCGGTTTGATCTCCTGGTGTTCTCAGATTCTTAATTGCTTGGTACCAACCTATGGCTCCCTAATGATAAAATTACAGCAGCTTCAGAAAGGAATTTTATTCCCTAAGATAAAAGCATCTCTCTTTGCATGGTTTCCCATGAAGTGACTGCTTCCTAACACCACTTATAATGTTCTGCTGATTGTTAATCATCTTTCAACACGATTAAAGATAAAGATAATGAAAAGCAGAGATAAAGGAAGCATTATTACCATAGTTTATTGTCTGCATGGGAAAAGAAAACAGATTAAGGCTCTTCAAGAGAATATAAAATAAAAAGAAAAGTTGAAAGAAAAATGTCGAGAGACAAATGCCCCTGGGATGGTATAACACATCACCATATAAATGGTATAAAGGATTCTGAATATTTGGGAGAAAAGCAGTTTGGTGCTGTAAATTGATTGCAGCAGTGTTTATAGTAAATTCATGTTAATAAATAAAACAGTAATATTTATGTATTTTTTTAACTGCATGGCCTCCAAGGGAGTTTTGGATATTGATCTCAAAGTCACAATGATAAGTTATCTTACAAGTAGGCATATTTATAATTGCATAGCAAAAGGGCAGGTAGTGGCTTTTCCCACAGCTGACTTTGCTTTTAACACTAGACTTAAATTGTGAAGAGATGCTCCTGGCTGAGAACTCATACTTAGGCAATGAAGACCATCAAAATATGTCACACTACATAGACAAAGTATGTCTAAAAGAGCCCTGGTCCAAGAAACAATGGAGAGGTAATCAAAGTCCACCAATCTTGACCTTAGTCATTGTGACTTTAGATCTTAAATTGGAGAATGTCCGCCCATTCTGCAAGAAGACCACCATCACCCAGTTAGAGAGCCAGACAGCCTAGGATAAAGCGGGAGCAGAAATGTTTTCGTTACACAGATCAGATTAAATTCAGGTCAAGTTTCATTGCAGCCCTAAGGCCAGAAACAAAATATTGAATGAAAGATGTATTACAGATAGTCAGACAGTCTGACAGACAGATGTCTATGGAGATTCTCAGTCAACCAGGTCATGGCTCTTCTTTTTTAGCTTCTTGGATGAGAAGGAAAACATCTTCAAAATAAAATTTCAAAAATTCCAGTTGCCTCTTGAAAAAAAAGCACTTTTGGGATAGACAGACAGACATACACACACGTACATCTGTAACAGCACCTCCACACTCCTATGTGTGAAATGCCTGGCATGACAAGCTCTATTTAAAGAAGAACATTGTGCTGGAAAGTTGGACTGATTGGTGACAGTTGTATTTGGCCTTAGGTTGACAACTTCCAATATTTATGGCCCCAAGTAATGCAGTTTCGGACAAGGTCAAACTTCCAATATTGCAAGCCCTCGGCCTTTGACCTAAAATGTAAGCACTTCATATTAAGTCTTTGCTGTGAACTCTTCCCAAAACCTTAGCCCTTGCTAAATTGTGATATCAAACATTGTCCTTCTCTATAAATTACCAGTAAGAATTGTATTTCATCTGAACTTGGTCTTCATTTACAACTGTATTTTTGCCTGGCAGATTTATGACCCTGACTTTAGAGTGTAAGGCAGTACAATACTTTAAGAAATATCAATTCGCTGGCAGTGTTTACTTTCAATCCCTAGTAATTGATCATTTTGATAATTTTCCTCCTCAATCTACTACTTAAGATGGACTGTAAAGGACAGCATGTTTCTTCCCCTTGAAGTTTAGCATCAGATATGCTAAGAAGGTATGTGCGTTTGTAATGATACGTATGACTTAGTGGAAGAGACATTGCCATGCGGGTGTTATATCCGAGGAGGCTTATTTCCTCTTTTGCCATGCACATATACTATCCTGTGCTTTGAGTACAGAATATCCATGTTGGGTAGGTCTGAGTTGCATCTGCTATTGATGATTCTTGTGTTAGCTCTAGAGGTGCCACCTTATTTGCTATATAAGGACTGTGACTTGAACAGCTCTGAATCATAACACTGTCCTACTGATCATGACCCAGTGCCAACACATAATAATACAACATAACCACAACAATACAAGAGCACATAATAGAAACAAACTTTATTTTATTTTATTTTATTTTCACTTAAAGTGAACCACTCCAAACTCGATTGCAGAAAATATGACTTCAGCAACAGAGTGGTCAAGTGCCTGGAATGCACTACCTGACTGTGGTTTCATCCCAAACCTACCAAAATTTTAACCTAAGTCTGTCCACTGTTGACCTCACCCCATTCCTAAGAGGTCTGTAAGGGGCGTGCATAAGAGCACCAGTGTGCCTACCATTCCTGTCCTAAGGTTCCCTTTAATTGTATTCATTTTATGTATTCAATTCATGCATATATATGTATATATATATTATCTAATAGGTACTCGACAAATAAAATAAAATAAATAAATAAAACATTCTTCATATTAAATATTTGTCTAAAAAGAATACTTTAAATTGAATACCAAAGTGACTGTGTACTCCCTTGAACACATTAACTTGGAAGGAAGGTTGCATTAGAAGCCTGCTTCACACTTCTATATTTACAATGTGACAATGGCACAGAATATGTTTTTTTTTTAATATATAAATTGTGCCTAAAAACATTGGAAAGAAAGGATGAGCTAGATCTAAAATGAGCTCAGGCCATGCATTCATCCATGCCATGAAGATAAAGATCAGCTTTTGGATATTGCCATTATTTTTTTTTAGGTTTCAAATAATATTCTAAACTGCAAGTTCAGTGGAACCAGTTCTTCAAGGACTCGTCCCTTTTTTACTTTTAGTAGCTGGTGATTTCTTTCCACTTAACAGGAGGCTATACAAGAAGGACTGTAAAAATTTTCTATTCTTATTCTTATTATTAAATTTATTTCCCACCCATCTTGTGGTTCGAGGCAACCCTATGTTCTACAAGCAGTGCTGTGATAAAGAGATAGAACTTCTGTTTGGATATGAATGCTCCAGTGTTGTTGTTTTTGTTGCTGTTTTAGCAGATTTCTTTTTGTTCTGCTGTAAAAAAAGTGAATGTAAAGGAACATATCTTTATGGTATAGAACTTTTTGTGCTTGATGATGTGATCTCTTTTTTCCACATGCCTCTTTTATACCATTATCATTAGTACTTATGCATGTATATTTTCAGCATATAAATAACATTCTTGAATTATATTTGCACAGTACAGTAACCTTCTTTTTTTTTTAAAAAAAGAGCATATTACTACCTAGTCAGCGTTATGGTGCTTCTGTATTGTAAAGGTGCAGTATGGTGAACTGCATTATTTTAGTATGTGTCACATTTCTTTCATTTTTGAGCTACCTGATCCTGTCATTCTTTCATGAAAATGAGGATAAGCAAACCTATTCTAATAGAGGAGGCAATCTTCAAGGGATTAGGAAGACAAGGGAAGAGGGTGAAACCTTTCGGATAGTTCTTACAATCATTATCACTCCATGACCAATGTAGTGAACATTTCAATTTAATGGGTCAGGCAGCAATCTGTTTGGAACCACTTGCCAAGCTATAAGAATGGAATCATGAGAATGGAGGGAGGTGTGCCTGGACTAACTGTGTACTGAAATATATAGGAAATTTATTGATTTTTTTAAAAATCCCAAACCCAGTTTACACCTTTGCTATTAATTAAACTGACACCTGTGACTCAGGGAAGCGCTTTGTCTTTTATGATGATTGAAGAACTACGCTGCCAGCTGGAGAAAGCTGGAGTCAGACTCTTGAGAGCGCCAATTAGCAAGCATAGAAAAAGATGCACTTGACATCTACAGTGGAGGTGGAGGTGATGAATGGATGCTGCCATTGGGGATCTACTGGCTTCAAACTAAAATAGAGAAAGAAAATCCATTCCATTTCTAACTCGGTGGCAACTTACATTTAGTACATTTCTCAAAATAAAATCAAGGACAGCATCTAAATATAGTTGGGCATGTTTATGTCTTACTTGTTGCTTTTAGGTTTGGAGAAGCAGGCTTGACTCAGTCAAGGTGACTGCTGCGATACATACCTTTCTGGCAATTAGCTATTTTCCTCCTGGCTCCAAATCCACTATACCTCCAACCCAAGATAAAGTATGAATGGGAAGACAATGACAAGTACTTCCCCACTTTTATTCACTTGCTGGCGAGCTCCCTTTGGGATCATGGAGGTGAAGCAGGTGTGGAGCATTTGCAGAGCAGTTAGCAGTGCCAACCTGGTGGCATTAAGTTGCAATGTGCATAACGATCGCCAGAAGTCACGCTCATCATGGATTTGAATGAGTGAGAGTTGGCAGGCTATACTCTGGTAGACAATAATGCCCTGAGGCCTTCAACTCATTTTGTTCTATGACTGTCTTAAGGCTTGGCATGCTTTTTGTGGGAGAGTTGAATTCCTCAAATTGTCCAGAAATGCTTGCTTTCTCCAGCATCTTTCTAGTTGTTACATTTATGTTCAATATAGCAGGGGTTTCCAACCTTGGCAACTTTAAGACTTGTGGCAACTTTAAGACTTGTGGATTTCAACTCCCAGAATTCTGGGAGTTGAAGTCCACAAGTCTTAAAGTTGCCAAGG
>JANHFP010005147.1:266830-278961 GCA_032468135.1 Calamaria suluensis
AACTCCCAGAATTCTGGGAGTTGAATTCCACAAGTCTTAAAGTTGCCAAGGTTGGAGACCCCTGCTATATAGTACTCCATCTGCAATTTTATCCCCATCACAAGCCTGTGAAGTAAATTAAGCTGAAACATAGTGATTGGCCCAAAGTTACCAGTGAACTATCTCTGAGGATGTCCTTGAACTTAGGTTTTCAGAGTCAAACATTTTTGTCACTATCCCATGCTGGTCACCAAAATGTCTTCCACTTCTCCAAAATGTTTCTATCATTATGTTTTATGACAATGGAAAATTAACTTAGCCAAACAATATCAGTTTCTGAAAGGACTTCTTTAAACTGCTGGATGTTCCTGACATAACAAACACATCTAACATTCAAATCCTTGACAGAAACGTCAAGCTATTTTAGTTGGGTAAATGATGATGGCTACCACCCTAAACTATTTGAGAAAACATTCATCATGGAATTTCAATCATAAAACAAGATGTAGCTTTTAAAACTCTACATAGGACTCAACTATTAGAGAATCATCCAAAACATAATAGGTGCCTCTGCCTTCCAAATTAAACAGGTGACTTTGAGCTTTGGCTCATGGCATAAATTATGTACTGGATCTGGCACTATCCTTCAAGTTCCCATAAACATTTTAAAATTAAAATATATGTCTTATACATAATTTTAGCTTCATGACAAGCTCAGTTGACCTTCACTGATTTCATGGCCACTGATGCTATGCTTTTATTTTACATGAAATAGACAGCTGGATGAGTGACTTCAAGTAGCTGGGAAGATACAACTCTCTATCTGCCATAATTTAATATATAGGTGCATTAAAAACAGCAGTTTTTCTTGCCTTAATTCATTCTAGAGCATCATGCTGAGTAAGCTTTTGATCGTCCACTGCCATTTTCTCTGCCCAGCATGAAGCTTTTGAGTGCAAGTGGTTACAGGGAAACCCTTGAGAATGAAACCTAATTGCTCTAAATTGTACTGAGTTCCAAAGTGGAGAAAACGTAAGAGCTCCTTATAATTCTCTTATTAATTCAATAATTAGTAGCTAACATTCCCATGTGCTTAAAGACCTTTCTTGGCAGGGTTTTCTGTTAAAACAAACTTTTGTTAAAACACCCCCGCCCCCCACAGCTAGAGTATTTCTTGGACTAAAGCAAAATGGGAAGTCTTTGATTTGGTGAATCTTCCATGACCAAAAATGAATGGGGAGTGATTGTGTCAATTCCCCAATTCCCCACACTGCTTGAGACCCTGTTCTCTCATCTTTTGGAATAAATTTTCAGGAAGGCAAGGGAGGTTGCAGAAAGAAGAGGAAACTCCACTCACTGAAGCTTCCGCTGACTCAAGGGGGACACTGTTATTCAACAGGTCACTTTTTTTGTCAGGCTCCTGAAGTGCAATAGTTACATCCTGACCATAGAGCAGGGGTGAAATCCAGCAGGTTCTAACAAGTTCTGTAGAACTGGTAGTAGAAATTTTGAGTAGTTCGGCGAACCAGCAAATACCACCTCTGGCTATCCCCAGAGTGGGATGGGAATGGAGACTTTGCAGTGTTCTTCCCCTACCACACCCACAAAACTAGTAGTAAAAAAATTGGATTTCACCACTGCCATAGAGATCATATGATACTAAATTAGGGTGGGAAAACCAAAGTGTGAAAAGTAAGCAACTATCCAATCACTGTCAAAAAGGTCATTGAAAGTTTGGACAATAACTCTCTGATTTACCAGTTAGGTTTAGAGCCCTGGATGAAGAAAATCTGGCACAAAGTTTGAAGGTGATTGTCTTAGTAAATAATCTGAAGTGGGACTGCCAAATAAATCACACATTTTTGGAGGAGGAAAGGTCGTCACTCAGGCAGTAGTTTCATATGCACAGGTCCTCACAGGGAGTAATAAAACAAACTCATTATGCATATGAGAAGCATAATAGCAAAAAGAAATTTAATATTGAGCCATTCAAATTAGAATTCCAAATGTCAGCAGTTATATTATAGACACAAATTATTCATTCTGATTGGGAAAGCGAGCTGTACTGAAATCCGGGAAAGCAATGGTTAGCTGCTTATTCAGTCTATTATTCTTTTCCCCTAATGGTTTCTGGTAGGAAATGAAATTTAATGCCCACTGGATGAATGCTACTTCATCTATATGTTCATTGACTAATCTTCCTCTGTGTAAATATACTTACTACTAACACATCCTCCTCCTTTTCCCTGACCAGAATCATTAATACAAGGCAAAAAGGATTAATGCTTTTTGCATGAAGCAGACACTTTTTTAAAAAAAAAAAGAAAAGAAAAAGAAAATATGGCCAATTATCCCACAGGTAAAACAACAACAAGAATAAAACACCACAAAATAGAAATATAATGCAAAAAGAAAAAAGAAAAGAAAAACATAGATGGAAAAATAGAAACTAAATCTAGAGAATGACAAAGAACTGGTACCAAGATCTCAACAGCATCAAGGTGAAGCCAGTATTTTCATTCCTGTTGAGACATCAGCCAACAAGAATACAATAACAGAGTTGGAAGGGACCTTGGAGGTCTTCTAGTCCAACCCCCTGTCTAGGCAGGAAAGCCTACACCACTTCAGATGGTTATCCAACATCTTCTTAAAAACTTCTGGTGTTGGAGCATTCACAACTTCTGGAGGCAAGTTGTTCCACTGGATTAATTGTTCTAACTGTCAGGAAATTTCTCCTTAGTTCTATGTTGCTTCTCTCCTTGATTAGTTTCCACCCACTGCTTCTTTTCCTGCCCTCTGTTGCTTTGGAGAATAGCTTGACTCCATCTTCTTTGTGGCAGCCCCTGAGATATTAGAACACTGAACATAAGGCATAGTGTTTGTAATGAGTTGCCTGTGATTCTGCAAGAGAAGGCATACAGCTTTACTTTACAGTGGCATTGACTTCTATTAATGAAAAACTTTAAATGATAGAACGTATGACGCTTTGGAAAAGACAAAAAAAAAACATATGGTCAAGGGATTCAGGCTTACTGAATCCTAAGGACAGACTCTGTTTACAAAGTGATTTTCTGGTATCTACCCACTGCAGGAAAGATGTCAAAATGGACCAAGCAAAAAACAACAACAATTTGCACAGCACAGTAGAGCTGAGATTGGGATTAGCAGGAAGAAGTGCTTTGTCTAAAACCTCCCCTGAGGCACACTAACAATCTGCAGATCCATCTGCCTTACTACATCTAACACACTGGTGGGATTCTGCTCTGGTTTCTTTAAACCTAAAAACAACAGAAACCGACAGGAGTGGCTTCAGAAATGTCAGTTAGCCAAAATGATGGTCTTCCATAATAAAGAAGAGTTGTCAGAAAGAATTAAGAGAGCTGCTGAAGATTGGTCCTAACCAGTAAGACAAGAAACAAATGTTGCCCCTTTCTTTGAGGACAACCATGTCTTATCCCCCACACAGAGGCCCAACATGGGATCTGTAAAGAAGTACACAAAACCCTATCTCTAAGAGTTTTAAAGTGTTATAGAAGCGTATCTGTAAATTGTAAAGCACCAATAAAACAGACTTTAAGGAGCTTTACACAGCAGATTTATTTTAAAATAATAATGACAAGGAAGAACTAAAAAAGACATTTGCTCCCTCATCCTTAGCTCATCATGCCGTAGAGATAGGTGATAAAGAAGTTAGAAAAAGACTTGGTGTTCAGATCCCAGATTTATCAATCATTTTCATAATCATGTTGCTTCGGTCATCAAAGTGACTCCAGAGAAAAATGCAATCACCACTCTAAAGCTTTCTGAAAAAGCTGGGTTTTCATGGACTTTCTTAATGCTTGGTACTGACTAGGTCTATGTGGAAGGGAGGTATATTTTCCATGAATACCTTTATGGACTCAGATGATAACCATGCCCTCCAGATGTTTTTGAATGGAGAAAGTTCAGTTCTGGATAGCACCAGGTAGATATGGGAATGTGAGACAGGCAGCTTACTCTCTCTCAATGCTGAAAATCAACACTGATGGTGCAGTCTATTCTGGACATCATTTCCACCCAACATGGAAGATGATACAATCCAGGCTCAAATAATGTTAAAGGACTGGCTTCAGCGAGTGCTTAATCTATATTGGATTGAGATTAAATCCATCAAAATAGGCAGAAGAGTAGATTAAAATTACATTTTTAGCATTTTTAAAAATTAATATTGTTGATAAACTGAAAAGCCTCTGAAGTCCATAAGAACAATTATCAAAGGAAACCATGAAAAGAACGGGACAGTACAGGATATGAATCAATATAAACTTGCCTAGAATATTAAACAGGACTGTTTCCATGGAAATTCAGAATGACAGGTTTCTAACAGCTAGAGAAATGGTTAGGTAGCTTTTAGCTACAATCTGTGAGCTTAGTTGCATTTTCAAAAGAAATGAAGTTTTCAACTGACCAAAAAGTGCTTAACGTGATTTGTTATTCTGATACAGTGAATCTTCCTTCCATTGAACTGGTTCCTGCATTCTATTATAAAATGATTAAATTATAGTTGCACAAAACTATATTTGTGTTAACAAAACACAAATTTACAATTTTTTTTAAAAAAAAGGAGAGAGGGGAGAACCTTGAAGTCAAAACAATAATTCTGTGAATGTGAATTGCACAATAGTAAAGTTTAAACAACTACTAGATCAAACACTGGTGGGTTTTTTTTATCAGTAATAAACAGCAAGCTAGATTCAATTTATCAGCATAATTGGGACTGGAATTTTAGTTGTAAGTTGGGCTGCTCATTGCAGATATCACCACGTGACCTAACTCTATTTTATAACAATTTAATTATTGTTGCAAAGTGAGTTACCACAGCCATTATGCAAACCATGTGGTTGCTAAGCAAATCCAGCATATCCAATGGGTATTTTTTTTGCTGTTTTCTGCTGGCAAAAATTGGCAAAAAATGCAGCAAATCACAGTCATGTGCCCATGGAATGCTGTAACTACTCATAAATGCATGCCAGTTGCCCAGAACCCCAAGTACGGCCATGTGATCAAAGGGGGGGGGGGGCTGGCATGAAATTTGACAATGCTCAGACGTGCCTTATATAAAGCTCACTTTTAGTGGCTGCTGTAATTCTGAACGAACATTAAGCAACCAGTCAGCAATGAAGGCAACCTGCAAAGCTCAGACCAAAAACTCTTATTGGCAAGTTTGTCAGTTACACTGTGGATCCTAATAAACTACTACATACAAGAAACACCACTCGTTTTAATAAGATTGCAGAGTTAAAAGCTTGGAAAAAAAATCCTATCCCAAAGTAATCTTAGAGAAACAAATACATGGATGGGAGTGGAAGAGAGGGAGGGGGGAAACAGATATAGAGAGAGACAGAGAGAGACAAAATATTACTGGGCATCTGGTTAGAGATCCATATAAAAAGAATAGCAGTGTAGATACAGTGTAGATACAGATCCATATTTTTCCTATTCTGTTTGAATTTTTTAATTAAAAATTCATTTAAAAAAAAACCATTAGCATGCTGTTTTGATTGTGTACTATGAAGTCACTGTTGACTATTCACACAATAGGTGACATAGACAGATCTTCTCCATGATGATCTGCCCCTAACTTTCAGGTCTTTATTACATAGGGACAGGGGTGAACTCCAGCAGATTCTGACAGGTTCTGGAGAACCAGTAGCGGAGATTTTGAGTAGTTCAGAGAGCCATCAAATACCACCTCTGGCTGAACCCAGAGTGGGATGGGAATGGAGATTTTACAATATCCTTCCCACAGGAATAGGGAGGGAATGGGAATTTCGCAGTATCCTTCCCCTGCCATGCCCACCACGCCATGCCCTCCAAGCCATGTCATGACCACTGAGCCATGCCCACAGAACTGGTAGTAAAAAGATTTGGGCTTCACCACTGCATAGGGCAGTGATGACTAACCTTTTTGCCATCATGTGCCAAAAGTGTGGGGGGGGAGTGTCAGGTGGTCATGCTTGCGCTTGCCCACACCATAATTCTATGTGCCCCATGCCCAATCCATGAGCCCGTGACTCCCTCGCTGTTGGCACATGATGGCATAGTGTGCCTGGTAGACCCGATTTTCGCTCTCCACAGGCTTCAGAGGCTTTCTAGAAGCCTGGGGAGGGTGAAAATAGCCTTCCCTATTCCCAGAGAAGCCCTCCAGATGCCTGAAACAGCCATTTCCCTACTTCCGGTGGGCCCAGAAGGCCTGAAAATCAGCTGGCCGGCACGTGCATACACTCCCGGAGCTGAGCTCGTATGCCCACCAATAGGGCTCCGCGTATCAACTGTGGCATTTGTTCCATAGTTCGCCATGACAGGCTTAGGGGGTTATTACTCTGTAATCACACAAATCTATTCCAATGCAATGATGGTAGATGAGAAGACTCCATGTGAACAGTTTAGCTATTCAGCTGGCTTTTTCCACTTCCAAGCAGATGAAATAACATTCATAAAAAAAGAAAGAAAGAGCTTGGTCACATCTGATAGTAGCCCTTAGATCAAGTGAAACCTAGTCAGAAATACCCGGTATTACAATTTAAAGCCATGGCAAATGGCTTTCAGAAGATTAATGTTATCCTTATGAGCACATCAAGTAAAACATCTTTTTCTAAGTTTTATTTAGTATTAACAGCTCCTGAAAAGCAAAGCAAGTACAGATGGCAAATTTTCTGAAGGATTGCTTTCACTAGCAACCCGTCTTTAATGACAATCCTAAACTCCCGTTGAGACAGATGAACTGCAAGAAGACAAATAAAGTGTGATTCACCTTTTTCTCTATATTTAGAGATATCCATAAAGTGCTCCGTATTAAAAACAAAACAAAACACTTCACCAGTTTTAAGCAGGAGGTGAAAAAAGCAGGTTGATTAAATCAGTAAAAGTAGCACCTACTCTTGCAAAGAGCTCATCTTCAGGCATTGTTTCTTAGCCCATTAAACCTTCCAGAGATTATTCTTTTGTCAGCATAGATGGAGACTTTTTAAAAAACGTAATTCCAAAATTGCATGATTAGGACACCTGATTGGATTATGGAAAACTAGCTTGTTGGTCTGATATGGGGGACAAATGTCTGTATAAAAGGCACAAAATATTGATGTGCTGCCATGACCACCATCTTGTGGTTTGTTTGCTCTTGTTTCTTTAAAAAATCCTCCTCACCCCCAGACACTGCTTCTGTCATTCCTGGTTTCCTGACTTCTTTATCTTCAGATCTTCAGCTTACAAATCCTGGAATGGATTTGGGGGGACTAACTGTGTTGCAATGACTCAGTAAGCTTAGATCACAACACTTCTTTGCTGATCTTTTTCTCCCCACTTTTGACACTAAGCTTTTGGACTTCAGCCAGTCTGCTCTTCTGGGCTATATTTAAGCCACAAAAGTAACTTAGAGAAGAGATTCTTCTTCTTGTTGTTGTCCGCCAGCAGCCTATGGAACTGGCAGCGGAGTCAGACATGAGGAGGCTGGAGAGGAACATGAATCAGTCCTGAAGTCTGGGGATGGCTCGGATGAGGGCTCTGCATCAGAGACAGAGATGGGGCCAGGGCCATCTGCGAGTGATGCGTAGACTCCAGAGTCAGTCATCAGAGAGACATAGGAAAAGGAGGAGCCTATTCCTAGTGCACGTATGTGCAGAGCTGCCAGAAAGCAAGAGCAGCTAAAGCAAAAGGGATGACTTGGGAGTAAGGCCAGGACATGATTGGCACCTCCCATAAGGCTTAAAAGAGAAACAAAGGCACTTGGGCCTTTTTCAGGAAAGCAACATTGCTAACTCTGTTTCCAGTTGGCATCTCTGGTTTGTTTCTAAACTCCATGGGGCTTTGCCAAGTAAGGCCTTTGGCAACGTGTCAAAGAAGATAAAGGTTGGTGATTTTCCTGAAGTACTGCTCCTGAAGGACTTTTTTTTGCAACTAAATGGAACTCAGCTGGGAATGAACGTAATTCTCAGCTGTTACAATAAAATAGTTTTTTGGGGGGGATTAATTGTGTTGCAATGACTTAGTCAACTTAGATCACAACACTTTTTTGCTGATATTTTTCTCCCCAATTTACACTCCCTCCCTCCTAGAACAGCAGCATCAAACTGGCAACTCGTGGATCAGATGCATCATTTGAAGGCCACGCTCCACCCCAGCTCTTCAAAGGGAAAAAACATGTGAAACATCACATGATGGTAATGTGATGGCATGGATTTGACACCTGTGTTCTAGAACATAGAACACAGAATAACAGAGTTTGAAGAGATCTTGGAGGTTTTCTAGTCCAAGCTCCTGCTTGAGCAGGAGACTCTAAACCATTTTAGAAATAAATGGTTGTCTAGTCTCTGTCAGGCCTGGAAGCCATCTTTTGCATTTTGCCTTGAAGCTTGCACATTTACTGCTGCGGGAAACTGGAAGAGATTGTATGGAGAAGGAATGATATATAGTCATAATAACATTCCTTTCTCAGAGAGTCAAGGACATTTTGCCATGCACCTGGAGGGGTGTGACTGGGAGGCAACTCAGTTGGGACAGTGCTTTGATTGGACCATGTGATGGACATGTGGGTGCTGGGCAGGGACTTGGACTTTCTTTTGGGTGGGGAAAACCTGGAAGCTTTCAGATTTGGGTTTTCCCAGATGTGCCAATAAGACATCTCTAATAAAATGGAACTAACTTCAAGCCTCGGAGTCTTCTTTTGTTGGGGGGGTGTTACTTGGAACCCTGACAGTCTCTTTTTGAAATCCTCCACTGATGGAGCAGCCCCAATTTCTGACGACAAGCTACTCCATTCTAATATTATCATCTGATTTACAGCAAAATAAAACTTTTGGAAATATGCACATTGCCACTCAATCGAGAGTAGGAGACGTAGGAACTCAGCAGTTGCTGTTTGAAGACCATGCAACATTGATATAATTCAATGTGTGAAGCCAAACAATGTTTCATGGGATGGCAGATAATTTAAGTATATTTAGTGTTTTATTTTTTAATGACAGCGTGGAGCAGTGGGCTGAATTGCAGCCTATGTTTTGCTGTTGATTTTACTGTTTTTATTTCTGCTGCAGCCCAGGGAACCTTTGAGATGTATGATCCCATTCTTTCCATAGATTTTCCCTTTCATTATATTTCTCACAAGTAGTTTCTCACCACCCACTTTCTAAGTCCTATGCATTCAAAGGAACAAATGAATTAAATGAATCAGAATGTGGACAGGTACAAAATGGATAGGATAATGTGATTTAGATATACAGTTTTTATCTTAGTCCGCAAATTATACAGAAACGACCTTTGACGCAACCCCTACCTGAAACAAATTGATAAGAAATGTACAGATTGCCAGAAGATGGAAAGCAATATTATGCTTGATTTTTCATCTCTTTGAAAATCTTGCCAAGTAATCCAGAAGCCTACTATTTTCTTTTTTTAAAAAAAAAAATCTTTATTAATTTCCAAACAAATAAAAACATAAAAACATATAACAAAACAGATAAAACAAACGCACATATATTTCTATTTATCTTAATTCTAGCACCCTGCGCTTAAAAAGCGGCTTAGATATTTATATATATTTGTTCCCTAAGTAATATTGAAACTGAAATGCCCCGGTTTGAAGTTTTATATATATTTACATTATTTACACTTTTTCAAATTGTCAAGTTCAATTTACATTTCCCCCAGCTATTTTTTTCCCCATCCAATCGTACCACTTTGACCAAATAATATAATATTCGGATTCGGTTTTACCCTTCATTTTTAACAATAGTTTGGATGCTTCAGCACACTGGTATACCTTTTTCCCTACCGCAAGAAATACCAGTAAATTTTTTTTTTAAAAAAAAGGAAAAAAAGACCAGCTGAGTGACGCACAATGGTGGGAACTTTTTTTAAAAAATTATTTTTATTTTTTAAAGCATTTTTAACTACCGGTTCCAGAGAACCACTGATAAAGAAATGCTAAAAACAGTTTTGTAAAAAGTTCTGACGATCGCGTCACTCAGCTGATTGTTGGAACTTTTTTAAAAAACTTTTTTTACTATCGGTTCGACAAACCAGTAGCATTTTTTTTGCTACCGTTTCCGGTGAACCATCCCGAACGGGTAGCATTTCACCCCTGAACCAAGTTTGCTGAACAGTATAGCCCTGAGCAACGCACCTTCTCTTCTGTCGGTATCAAAAGTCCCTTCCAGAATTCCTTGCTGGGTCGCTCTGCCCCTGGGGCCCCTGCCAGAGATTCCTCCAACTGGCCAAAGGAGCTGGTAAGGATGATGCAGCTCGCCCGCTTTCGTACCTCCGCCGCCCGTCCAGGTCTCTCTCCATCCAACCAGGTCACTCCGTCCCAGCCGGCCCTGACACCGTTTCCCCCCTCCCCCGCCTCTCCCCAGGGAAAATATCAAGGAAAAGGAGAAAATCGAAGCCCAGCCAGAGGAGTCCGACGAGCGCGAGCTCACAGCTCCGAGAGGGCGTAAGACGGCCAACAGCCAAGGCCGACGGAAAGGCCGCGTCACCCGATCGATGACGAACGAAGCCGCGGCGGCGAACGCGGCTGCAGCGGCCGCCGCTGAAGAGCCACCCCCGCCTCTGCCTCCCCCGCCAGAACCCTGTAAGTCAAGGGTGTGTGTGTGTTTCCGAGAATGGCCCGCGAACATCTCGGTCATTTTATCCCGACATGCCTTCTGCCTGTCTTGCTCCCGCCTTTCCAAAATCCTCCCATAATGCTTTGGGTTTGGAAAAACAGTGCAGGTCGTCCTCAGCTTACGACCCACGGGGGAGCCCGGAATCAACGTTGCTAAGTGAAAGACCTCTCAAGTGAGCTTTCCCTCCCCCCTCCCTTTGCGGCTTTTCTTGCCACATTTTGTCAAGCGGATCGCTTCCGCCGTTAAGCGAGTCACCCGGTCCTTAAGTGAATCCAGCTCCCCCCGTCTGACTTTTGCTTGTCAGGAAGCCCCCTTGCCGGCTGTGGAATTCTGGGAGTTGAAGTCCACAAGTCTTAAATGCTGCTAAGTTGGGGGACACACACCCCGCCCCTAATATCGCCGTATGGAGGGGAGGAGCTGAAGCAGTTTATGTCCAGGATATAATAATTGTTTTCTAATTCTAATAATTGCCTCTAATTGTTTTCTCAGCCTTCCTTCTGACCCACTCAATATTTTATTTAGTTAGTTAGTTAGTTAGTTAGTCCATTACATATTAGGTAATATATATATATATATATAGCCCCTTACAGACCTCTTAGGTCAACAGTAGACAGTCTTTTGTTAAAGTTTTGGGGGTTTTGGGGGGATGAGACCCCAGAGTCAGGTAGTGCATTCCAGGCATGGACCCCTCTGTGGCTGGAGTCACATTTTCTGCCATCGAGTTTGGAGCATATACAATTTTGTGTTTGCATATTGTATATTACATGTACAATATGGGAATCTACAGTACGTACAGGATGCAGGTCCGGCTGGGGAATTCTGGGAGTTGAAGTCCACAAGCCTTGGAGTTGCCCGAGGTCGCGAGTCCGGTTGCCTAGGTCCTTCAAGGGCATAAATCTTCCAGACAGCCTTCCCGGCCGGCCCGAAGGCCTTTTCTGGCCAGAGCTCCCAGCCTCCTCCTCCTCCCACACGAGAAGGGGATTTCTCCTCCTCCTCCTCCTCCTCCGCTCACTCTTGTTTTTCTTTTTTTTCTTCTTTTTCCTTTCTTTTTGTTTTTTGTTTTTTGATGTAATAAGAACTGACGCTCTCCCGCTGTCAGCGGGCAGGGTTCCCAAGCGGCCAGCCCGGAGAAGGCCTTCCTGTAAACAGATTAATAGATTATGCGGAAAGCACAGAGTCTGGCCTTTTACGCCATCTGACCGGTTCTCCTCTCTCTCCCTCCCTCTTTCCTTCCCTCTCCACCTTGTTGCAGCTTCCGCGGAGCCAGTAGAGACCTCGCGCTGGACGGAAGAAGAGATGGAGGTTGCAAAAAAAGGTAAACCTGAAGCAGGAAGAAAGTCCATTCCTTCCTTCCCTCTTTCCCTTCATCCTTCCCTCCCTCCCTCCTCACTTCCACTTCCTTTTCCCCTTCCCTCCTTCCTTCATTCCTTCCCTTCCTCCTTCTTACTTTCTTTCCTCTTCTTTCTTTCTTTCTTTCTTTCTTTCTTTCTTTCTTTCTTTCTTTCTTTCTTT